>OZ026614.1:28383806-28422031 GCA_964020975.1 Hermodice carunculata | reverse complement strand
GATTAAAAACAAACAAAAAAAATGAAAAATAAAAAAACAAACAAAGAAAAAGAAAAAAAAAGAAAAAAGAAAGCAAAGGAAAAACATGCTGGGATAGCACGAGGACCACAGCTTGACTGAAATGAATGAGATAAAAAGACATTCAAGTACAGCCTTCGTTTACTTTCTGGCGAATCAGGGGAAAAATGAAAAAGGAGGAACTATTGATTGACACTTTATTTTGTTAATTTTAGTGCACTGCAGGTTGAAATAATTCACTAATGGACGCACATCCATACCATTATCTCTATTTTACCCTGTTGACTATGTACAAGGCAAAACACTGTTTATACTAAATCCGGGCATGTTGAGGGGTACAATAACATCGGGATAGACATTTGTTGCATTTTAGTGTCAAATAAAAATAAAACCTTCTAAAGAAGTAATTCTTAACTCTGAAAATGCATTTGAAGCCGGAATTTAAGAGATAGCGACTGTCAAACGTGCCTAACAATTTCCTCTCAAAGGGTTAACAACTATGTCAGGTAAAATGGTTGAAAAAAAATGTTCAAACCAATACTTACCTTTGATTGCCATTGTTTTTAACAATAAATGTGATAAGGTACATTCCCAAGCTTGATACATGTAACCAATAACTCATATTTGAAAACTGTCTATTTTGAATTTTCTTATAACAAGAGCCCCCATAGAGGGTCCTTGGCATAACGCCTAGAACCCCCATAGAGGGTCCTTGGTATATCGCCTAGAACCCCCATAGAGGGTCCTTGGTATAACGCCTAGAACCCTTATAGAGGGTCCTTGGTATAACGCCTAAGGGAACAGAAAAATCAGTTTCTAGAATTTGTTCAAATATGTGTTTTCTCTTCTTTTAAGACGTACTCAAAATTTACAGCAGGCGTTTGTCTGTCTGTCTATCTATCTATCTATCTATCTATCTATCTATCTATCTATCTATCTATCTATCTATCTATCTATCTTTCTATCTATCTATCTATCTATCTATCTATCTATCTATCTATCTATCTATATATATATTTGTCTATCTGTCTGTCTGTCTGTCTGTCTGTCTGTCTGCTTGTTTTGAAAAGAGACCATTTCACAAATCTTATTGGTATCTATGTATTTTGTTTTGAAAGTTAAAACAGTTTTATAATTAAGACCATCTCATGCAGACCGTTTTTTTTTGTTGCGTCTGTCGATGATTTTAATTTTGGGATTCCAGTGTCTGTGTATGATGTTCAATTAGTTCACACTGAGCATTTCTAAGCAAAACTTGCTGCACGTCTCTCTCTCTCTCTCTCTCTCTCTCTCTCTCTCTCTCTCTCTCTCTCTCTCTCTCTCTCTCTCTCTCTCTCTCTCTCTCTCTCTCCTCTCTCTCTCTCTCTCTCTCTCTCTCTCTCTCTCTCTCTCTCTCTCTCTCTCTCTCTCTCTCTCTCTCTCTCTCTCTCTGTATATATACGATAGAAATGTATGATTCCAGTGTAACAAATATGTCTTGCAAAGAAATGACCTACAGACAAAAATTACACCTTTAGCTTCACTCAACATAAAAACAATTCTGTTTGGAACATCAACAAAAATGAACTCAAAGAATATGGAAATTTTTAATGCTGTCCACTACTACATAAAAGCAACTGGAAGATTTAATGTTTGACTCTTGTTACCAATTTACGTAATGCTCACAGACTGGCTTACCCTCCCCTTCCTTCTTACCACAGTCCGTAATATCCTGTTTGTTATCTATTCGTTATCTAGATGTTATCCATTTACTTGTTGTGTGTCTGTTTATGCACAAGAGGCTTTCATATAGGCATTGCCTGTTGGCCAATTGTTTTTGCAATAAATATGTTTAAACCAAATGTATGATGCACGAAATTTGAGAGCCCGAAAATTAAATTGGTAAAACATATCCTAATCTCACAGGCGCTAGTATTTATCACTTTTCACTGATTTGTGTTGAAGTTATGAACTTTTGCATATCAGATATACTTCTGATTTTATCTATCATAGTGAAACATTTTGTCAGTACTGTATTTTCATATGGTTGTATTTGCAACAACACCTCAACTTTTTATAATATTCATATGATGCGAGACCGCATTATGCAATATTCACAAGTATGACGTCATTTGCCTTGTCACGTGATTGATGATTGGGGTTATTAATTGTACATGATCAGGCCTTAGCGACTTCTCCTCACGTGCATTTTGTCATGCGTTATGAAGTGATATTTTCAAAAGACAGTAAAAAGTTTTACACGCACTTTACAATGAAATGCTCACATGATTGCATTTCATTAAATTGTTTTTAGGACCTCTCTGTCAGCCGCAAGGTAACGAGCTAACCATTGACAGTTGATATATATATATATATATATATATATATACATATATATATATATATATATATATATATATATATATATATATATATATATATATATATATATATATATATATATATATATATAATAAAGTGATGTAATGGCATTTTAATTGATCATTGGCTGGACAAGGAGTGTTCAAGGCAAAACTGTCTTTCGTTCCTGTGTATTTTTCTTCAATAGAAAAGCTCGGTATTTAGTTTTAAGGCTTCGAGCAGATGAACGGTTCATTTTACAAAAGTACATGTATACTTTAGTGTCAGTGATACCAGGAAATTGGTATGAAATTACAGTGTGCATCGACAGCAGGCGAGAGCGCAGGGAGTTGTTACAGCTTCTATTGTTGACTACCTACAAAGAAGTAGCCACTTGGATTATGCTGATGAAAAGGATAAAAGTTACACAAACGTTGACACAGAATTGTCGTACACCTCAATTCGATCTCAACTTATCGCGGACAAATAAAGAAGCGCTGTCACCGAAAGGGATACTTTTTATGCAATCTTCAATTTATTGTCCTGTCTCTTTGATGAAATTAATCATTTTTAAAATTACAATATGAAATTTGCCTGTGATGAGCCGACAGCAAACACTTACATCTGCTCTGTACTGGCTACATCCATTGTATTTGAGTGGTGGCCGAAACGGACAGGCTTTCTCAAATTAAATCCAAGCAGACAACGCGTGGTGATATACAACTACAAAATGCGGCATACAGACTGTTACACGTTTCTCAGCCTCAGACTACCATTGTGGCTGCCATGTTTATTCACACAGATTAAGGATATATATTATCCTGTTGTTGATGGCGTCCACATCTCATCAACTTTTTACCCATGCAATGGTGGGTGACCTGACATGTTGAGAACTATCATGGACAAATGCTTGAACCTGTGTTGTCTGACTCCCCCGACAGGAGACGAGCAGGGGACATCCAGCTTTACTTTTTCCGGTCAAACATGTGAACCCACAAGTGAAAAGATTCAACAAAAAGGAAAATTATATAGGCAGCCGTAATTAAAAAGTCTCGACTGATTGGTTGGCTTGAAATTATATTTCCCCCGTAGCATCAGTTGTCAAACAGAGAAACAATTGGGCGGGTAAGCAGACAGTATTGCCAAGGACAGCACTATCGGGGATCGGCAGTTAACTGGGGGACCTTTAATTAGGCCTTGTTTGAACAATACACCAGGAACAGGCATTGGCTCATGAATACAACAATGTTCCATGTTGGCACGCTTCCCTTTCTACCATCAAGGGCAGCTCTACTTGTCTAATGATGAGCTGTCTGACAGATCTGAGCTTGTAAATACATCCTTGTGCACCATCTCCACTCCAGTTTTACCTGGGGTGTTCAAAAGTAATGGAGACAAATTTGATATGAAACTTGGTCCTAGTACACAATCATAATTATATGTCGTGACGCAATAATCAAAGGCCTATGTCAATTTACAATAGAAAAAAAGGTTAAAATTTCCCCTTTTTGTATTTTTTTTTTTTTTTGCAGGATTGATGAATGAACCGCCCCTTGTTTCTTTTCTTCAAAACTGGGTGACACACAGGTTCTTCAAAGTTATGCAACATTTGTTGCTTTAATAGTTTACTTTTTATCGATTTTGATGACGGAGCAGGTAATATAACATACTTTTGGAAGAAACAGAGCGCCCAAAATCGATCATGTAAAAAAGAAGGAGCAACATAAACATCGTTTCTACTATCTATAGGCTCACATGGGTCTTTAAGTATTGCGTCATAAAATGATTGTGTACTAGGATAATATATGTTAGACCAAGTTTCATAGCAAACTTGTCCCCGTTACTCCTCAACATCCCAGTGAAACTGGAGCAGAAATGGTGCACAATGGTGTACATATTTACAAGTTCAGGTGATCTGTGTGACAGCTTATCATTAGACAAGTCGAGCTGCCCTTGATGGTGGAAAGGGAATCGTGCTAACACAAAACATTGTTGTCTTCATGAGCCAATACCTGTTCCTGGTGTATTGTTCAAACAAGGCCATATTAAAGGTCCCTCCAGTTAATTGCCGATCTTTCAAAGGCAACTGCAATGCCACCGAATCGAAGGCAAAAACATTGACGTAACAACTATTACATACCTTTGAGAAACCAGTGTTTCATCCAGCTTTGAAGAGAATATATCTTGATCTACTCGTATTATCTTTCCTAAAACCAAAACTAAATACAATATTAAACAAGGGAAAGTGAAACTAAACTTGGACATGCAAGAGGCTACATCCACTCTGTGGTATCATTCTACCTTATTACATTTCAGCGATCTGAACGCACGTCAAATTTGCCACTCCATTTTAATTACCGTCACTCTGAAACATGGAAATTATGTATCAAAATATACTGACATAAATATAAGTATGTATTTACAGGACTCTCATTGCAATATTTCTGTTATACCACTTAGCAGATTAGTAGTAGTAGTAGTAGTAGTAGTAGTAGTAGTAGTAGTAGTAGTAGTAGTAGTAGTAGTAGTAGTAGTAGTAGTAGTAGTAGTAGTCACAAGGTGGTAGGGATGGGTCAATTAACTTCATTGGACAATCGTTCAGCGTGTTTATATAATTTTTCACCTGAAGAATGTTCGGGGGAACTGTAAAATAATTCTTCGTGCTTAATTTCTGAAAGTCAGTTGATTCAGTGGCACATTTTATAGTTCACAAATTAAATTTATAGGGGGGGCACATTTGAACTTTTCACACTTTGTTTGCCTCTTTACATCATAGTGGGTCAATGGTTTCTTATTGAAAAAGAAATATTACGCGACTGATATAAAGATACATATATAATATAGAAAAGAGTCAATCATCTAGGTGCACTTGATACCGTAGGTGTCTATTGTCATAATGGATTTATGTTTATATCAATATAAAAACTACAATGCAATCAATAGATGACCTGGTATTCAGTATATTTGAAAGATAAACCAGTGAACTATCATCTTAGCTAGACATCGCATTATGCTGTATTGCATTCGGTTGGGATGGAATAAACGTCTTGGAAAATAAATTATTCCGCGTTTCTGCATATAAATAGTTTCGCATAATTGGCTGAAAAAAACCTGTGAAATGACATTATATATCTTGGTCAATGGTAAAAATAATAAAGTCATTGCGATGATATATCGGTAAAGTAGTTTTAATAAATATCTGTTCATTCCAGTAACTTAGTACTTAAACAATTATAGCAAGTAATTATAGAGCTTTAAATCAAGTTTCTTTGGACGTCCAAGATGACACGTGTGTGATATTGCAGATCCAGATCAATGAATTTAAGAACTTTCGGCCTTATTTGTGGACTTTACTGTGGTACATTAAAACGTTCACACTCATACATAACGATATAGAACAAGGGAACATATTCGGCGGAATACAGTATAGGAAACACGTGGCTTTTAACTTGTACATAATTTTGGACGGCCCCAGAATGTCGAACTAAATGTCCAATGTGAGGCTCAAAATACCTTACTTCAGGGTCGCACATACCAGAAACGGGAATTGTTTGAAAACTGACAGACTGAAAGGACCCAAAATTAAAGACTCCAGGGCCTGGAAGACTACTGAGCAGACAAAAGAAATTTTAAATTTTTTTATCACTTTTGGGGTTTTGTTACCTAAAATTATAACTGATGATGATGTTATTTGTGACTTATTGTTATAAATATCTTGTTAAACACACCTTGCTAAAACTGAAACCGGGGCATGAATGCAATTTACAAGCTTTAATGTCAAAAGGCGAACACTAAGAAATTAATGACTTGTTGTAAGACTTAATATCTTATATCTCGGTCAACGCAAAATGAATCTTTAGCACTTTCTTAGAACCAATCAAATAATAGAACTCATTTTTTTGATAAGGTCAATGAAAATGATGGGGCTGCTTGTCAAATTGCCAAAGGCCAACAGTATAGTATTAGTCCCTTTTTTAAACGTTATCATCGTCCAATCAACCAACAATGGTGTTTCCTTTTTGGGGTAAATGGATCATATCTGTGGTGATTAGGCCTAAAAATGGGGAAAATGGGTGCCTGCAAATGTGAACACTTGCGCAGCGGCTGCGTTTATGCTTAAGTGAGAAATAAAAAAATTAAGAGGAACTACAAATACTGAATCAACTGGGCTTATAACAACACTTTCTGTAATAAGCTCTCTGTCCATTAACTGTACTTGTGGTATGAATTAGCAAGCCGAATTTTAAAAACATAAAAACATTTATACTAAGAGTTTTGAGAAACAGTTAAATTCGTGTGCTATACTAAAATAGAGTTATATATATATATATATATATATATATATATATATATATATATATATATATATATATATATATATATATATATATATATATATATATAACCATGTGGTTAAATCATTAAAACGAATCAACAACTACTGCATTAATAGTGCTGGTATTTCTTTGATATTAGGCAGGCCCCTTGGCCAGGATCATGCCCAACAAAGTGTAGAATTGGGCTTGAATATATATATATATATATATGTATATTAAAGTTACCTACAGTTGGAAATATGTCATGGGGGTTGGCTTTTATAAGGTGCACTTCTCAGTGCAACACTGTTGTCATGACACGAATCACTTTTAAGGTGGCTTGGGAGAGGCCCTTCTACTAAACAAGTGAAACCTGGTCATCTCAGTTTCAAAACTGGTGGTGCCAATGTTTATAACTTTTTGGTCTAAAAATCCTAGATGCATTAAAACAGAATATATTTGATATCATGTGTCAACTTGAACCCCTCTGTGAAATGGTAACTTTTCCTGTTTGGAATTATTTCTTCAGAAATGTACTTTGACCTCAAAAATTGAATTTTGCCTTATCTCAACATTATGAAACACTTCGCTCAATATGTTTGGCATGGACTGGTGTTTTACCCAGTTAGGCTGTTTCATCCTACAATGACAGATGGATAAAATTTGGACTTGCAACCTGTGGTGATGAGCTTTGATAACAGGTTTAATATCAATGTATAACAAATAACAAAATCGAAATTTGAATAATAGGACCATGGTAGACAGATTAATTTATGATTTTACAAGTTTGAAACAGATTGGACAAAAAATAAAACTTTATGGCTAAAAGAAAATTAACATTTTTAAGTGACATTTATAAACATGAAAAGATGAGATTCGATTTTTCATCAAAATTGACCATACTTAACAAGAAATATACTCCCTGTTGTATGTAGCCATCTGTACACCCATGCAATTAAAAAAATAAATACTTTTACAAGATTTTCTGAACAGCAAGTTTGTTCGTTTTTTTTGTGAACCATCAAAACCACAGACCTTTTTGGTGACCGAGGTTTTCACCGACCACCCACGGCCCGTGTCTATTGAATGGATATCTTGAAATAAATGGTATATTTATCTAGCAACTGTCTAATTTGACTTGTATATGGTATTGCTCAAGGGAGAAAAATTTGACCCAAACACTCCACAGAACACATTATTTTGGTTGTTATTTTGCCAAAGGCTCCTACCTTGGCAGGGGGCAAGCCCTCCTCCGAACCCCAGTCCAGGAAACGCCGGTGACGGGCCTATGTGCATGCAGCGACTAGGCTTACGGAACGCCATCCTTGTGAGACTTCAGCGTTATTTGGATGTAGAAACGTATAAAAAGAAATAGAAGCGTTCTATTTGTCCCATACATGGCATACGTCACAAACAGCATTGTGCATCATGCATGGTCATAGACCTGAGCGATTCCCATGTTTTTGCCCATGTTTAAGCATTTTTGCTGCCTATGCTGCGCGTCTTTTATTGTTCCTGTAAATAGGAGAATAGCCTTTGCAATTTTTTAGATCTGAAACTAAACATTTGCTGTGATAGTGTATATTCTCATCGCATTGTGATATTCCTGTGATGTCGTAATCTAGCCAAGTTACTTGAAATAAACGTAGGCTTAACAGTTTTTCAAAGTTACACTTCATGAGACTGTGAGATAGGCTAGGCCTATCATTGCCAAGACATTTTAAAGTAGACTAGACCTAAATGCTACATTTGTTTTTCTGGCCATGTCGGTAAACGTTTGTAATCGTGTTGATTTTGTACTTGAAAACTCTAGCCTCAAACACCACCACAGTCTTCAAAATCGATAGAGCTAGTGGAATAGGCCTACATTGTATAATGTGGACTAAAAGGCGTGCTCTAATATTCTGACCAACTGTCTTATGGGAAATGATATCTATGTAAATATATGAAGGTCAAAATTTAATTAGACCGTTCCTTACGGGTGACAGTGCATTGTTGCAAGCCAAACCATTCTGTGGTCTCCTTTTCTGGTAATATGCTCGAGTAGAGACTCATGAAGTTCAACGTACCGTGCCTCATTGACATGAATGAGTTGTTACATGAACCAGGTCAAATTGAAATAGATTTACGTTTGATCATGCTGATAACGTCAAAAACTGATGTTTATTTATGGTCAATAATACCCACATATGCCTGTGGGCCTACATACATACAAACATACATACATACATACATACATACATGTACATAATTTCTGGTTTTATTATTGTCTTGAAAAAATGGCGAGCACTTTTTTTCACTTTTCATGACGTAGCTGTAGGCCTAATCTACAAAAAATTATTTTTTCAGGACGAGAGAAATACCATTAACCTCTGTTAACTTCTACAGTGCCCTTAAAGATATCATACATGATAATGTTGACATCTGCATGTAGGCCTAATACGGGCTTGGTGTTTCAACTCTCACACGTTCACTAATGGTAGCATGTCTTTTGCAAGTAACATGTAGGTCTGTGTGGATCCGGCACAAGGTTACGGGTTGGGACCGCTGGAAGGCAATGTCTCTGGTTAACCTATACTAATCTAGCCATTTGGTTGCATACGTACTGATCACGTTTTCATGATATGAAAGGTCCACCAAAGTTTAATTTACTTGTTTCAGGTTCATGTACCTTGTCATTATTCTAGTTTTTACACCACTCCCATCGCAACGTTTTCATAAAGTTTCCCACGTCCGCACCTGCATTTGATAATTAGCAAAGAGCAATGTTGTTTGTAATTGTAGACCTATGTTGAGCTGTAGCAATCAAATAAAAGGCGTCAAGGCAGTTCCGACTTTCACCAGGCAAAGCCTGCTATAATTCTAGTGTGAGCTTGAAGTTCAGTTACAAATGTGATAACGGATGACGCTTCAAACGTTGAGAGCCATGAATTAAGTGGTTCAGTTGCCTCCGTGTGCTGGGTGACGTTCACTGGCCCGCATTCCTCCCGGGACTTGCGGCAAACCTGGCCCAAAAGCCGAAGGCTTGGTATCTAAACAAGGAGTTCCGGCCTTCCTCGAAAAATTATAACACCCCCAAACTGTTCGCTTCAACTTTAAAGCAGGGAAACACAAAATTATAATTTCTTTCGGATAGATAAATGTTATTCACCCTAAAAAGCAAACAAACAAACAAAATTTTATTATCAGTTGCTTGATGGAGCCGAGTTAGTACTGACGCTAACACTGGTCAAAGAGTAAAATGCAGCCATCTGATTGGCTGTTGCCCGCTGCCGATGATAGGAAATCACACACAATCACTGGACAGGGAGTACTAAAGTCTATTCTATCATGGCTAGACTTAATTTAACTCTATAAACTACCCGCAATGCAGCACTTTTCGCACAGTAGGCCTACATAGATCTACCACTACCAGCCACCTAGCTGATCTCCGAATAAAGTGGCACTTCATTGCAATCACTATACGCGCAGTGCCAAATTACCGTTATGAATTTAAGTGTGTGTAAGTTAATGCAAGCCAAAGCTCCATTGATTCCACCGACCTTAGAGCATCACACTGGTACACAAACACTGTTAGATTATAAGTGAACATGTGTTCAACTTTAACATCACATTTGGAATTGACTAGGAATGCCAAATAGTAGGTCAACTGTTTCAAATGGAAGTTGGTGATTCTGTCAACAGATGGCGCTGCATGTATGTAAACAAAGTGTTCAGGCCAACCTCGAAAAAGTTAAGCATCCCAAAATGTTTCAAATTTAAAGCGTGAAAACACAAAATTATATTTTTTTTTGGATAGATAAATGCTCATAAAATAAAACAAACAAAAAAGTTCGATATAAATTGCTTGTTGGAGCCGTGGTTAGTGCTGATTCGAATCCTGGTCAAAATTTAAAATGCAGCCATCTGATTGGCTGTTTTCCCGCTGCCCATGATAGAATCGTCAACTCGTTCTGCATTTCTTCGCAATATCAAACCATATATCTGCCTTTGGTAAAATACCACATTCTGGGAGAATATTCCAAGTCGTCGGCTGGAACCATCGGCTGGGCTGCGACTGAGCTATTCTTCAATTTTGTAAGTCGGCTCGCCTCAATGGGCGGCCAACAGTGCAGACAATTATAAATCTTACACACTACTTAAGTTACGCGTTACTTTTACCCAAAGTAACGTGCTACTTTGACCAAACGTAACACGTTACTATTACCCTAAGTAACGTGTTACACTGACCAAAAATAACACGTTACTTTTTAACCCAACGTTACAAGTTATTTTGACCTAAAGCAACGCGTTACTTTGACCCATGTAACCCATTACTTATACCCAAGTAACGTGTTTCTTTGACCAAAAGTCACACATTACTTTTGGTCAAGATAACGCGTAACTTTGAGCAATCGTAACAAGTTACTTTGGTCAACTTTCTTTAAGATTAATATGGATGTATGGGGAATTATTGGAATATTGCTGCCACTGGCCGCAACGTTAAATTTAATAGTTCGTTTACTTCGTTGCTAAGGACCGAATAACTGCAAAATAGGATTGGATATTCATACGCGCTACTGCATGTGCTGCGCACTTGACCAAGTTGAGTTGTGAAGTACGCCTTATCTTGTATTTTGGCGACATTCCACTACAAATTACGGAGTACATGGGAATAAAAATAGAACGTAGCTTGTGTGTAGAACGATACAGTTTAGTAGACATCCTCGGAGAAAACGTTTTCTCCTCGGATGTCTACTAAATTTTATCGGTCCACACAGAAGCTACGTTCTATTATAATAAGTGCGCATCTAAATCTGGTTTAAATTGCTTGTGAAATGAACTTTATGAACTTTATTTTGTCTGGGCAAGGAAGTGAGAATGAAACGGATAAAAAGCGATAGAACGGAATGCCTGACTTTGTTTGAAGAATGTGAAAAACAAAAAGGCTATGTTGAAAAAATGGCATGCAGTATTATATGATTACGAAACAGTTACCGACTTAACTTCCCAATTTTACGACGAATGTCCATGAAAAATGGGCGCCGGAATAGGCCTACCATTCCGGCCGTTCCAGTTAGAACATCATACGCCTGTAATAAAATTACGACCTGTCGCCATTTGCTGACCCTTCATTTCACCAACATAATACCACTCTAGGTAAAAGACAGTTAGGCCTATGTGAAAAATCTTCGAAGTATTTACATAGTATCAGTAACAAAGTATGGCAAGACTTGAGAGATCGTTAACTTTGTACCTTAATTTATATGCTGGTGTTTTGACTGGCAGTTAAGATTTTAGGAAATTAAATAGAGAAAACAGCGATTGGACGGAATTACGGCGCACGAGTTCGATAAAACCCTAAGGCTGTATTCACAAAGAGTTTAATCTGATCCTGAATTTAATCCTAAAATGCAAATCAATGTGTCTTTGGGGCTTGAACTGCTAAATTGTTGGTCTTGTGTTTGATCTAAACTTCCAGGGCTAATTGATCTATGTTCTCCACTGCAATATGAACACGGGAATCAAAGTTTCCGTTTTAATGAATCAATCTTGATGTAATCCATATTTTAATCCTGGTTCAAAAGATTAAATAATGGGACCAACGTAAGATTAATTCAATAGAATGGACCTGTAAATCCTTAAGTTCATATTGTAGCCAAGAGCATATATTGGCTAATCCTCATACTTTGGGCAAAAGTAAGGTGTTACTTTTGATCAAAGTAACACGTTAGTTTGGGTTAAAGTAGCGTGTTACTTTGGGTTAAAAGTAACTTGTTACTTTTGATCAAAGTAACGTGTTACTGTGGCAAAAGTAACGTACTTTTAGTAACGTGTTACAAAGGTTAATTTACTTTGTTGGTGTAAGTTTATGTGAAATAGTAACACGTTACTTTGGTCAAAGTAACGTGTTACTATTTGACATAAACTCTCTAATACATGCACATATATATGGACTGCGGTTTCTTGATGGGTCAAGGGTCGTTTTGGATCGATTTAAACACTGAAAGAATGGTGGTTTCTATGGACGTGCAAGACACGGAAAAGAAGACTGAGGCTTGGGACGGCGCTCTACGCATATATATATATATATATATATATATATATATATGCGTAGAGCGCAGACCCAAGCCTCAGTCTTTAATAACATTTGTGAATGAAAGAATGGTGTTTTCTATGGACGTGCAAGACACGGAAAAGAAGACTGAGGCTTGGGACTCAGTCTTCTTTTCCGTGTCTTGCACGTCCATAGAGACCACCATTCTTTCATTTACAAATATTATTGCGCCAAACGGGCTGCCGGCCTAATTTTGTCACAACAGAGAAATGGAGGCATAAATTCCCAGCGCCCTTGGCCAAAGAGCACTTTTCTCACCATCTCGTTGTGTAAATATATTAAAGTAAGTTTCCCTCGCCATATAGGGAACTCTGATACCTAAAATATGATGGTTACATTCGAGAACGACATAGCCATATGCCAAGTTAAAGCCAAAGATCTGGACTAAATAGGTAAATTCCATGGTGTGTTTATCTACTCAAGACTGACAGTTTTTAAATAATATGACACATGTATCTAATGTGGTTATGGTTTTAATTTGTGAATTGCAACCGTTTTATACTTCAAATTCATTGTGATGTGGTTGATAATTTCACTGTTGGTGGGATTCATACAGCTCCATACAACAACATAACTTGATATTTGTTTCAGAAGGGGAGGGGTAACTGAAGTAATGATTGGTGAGGACAAACCTCTCCTTCAGAGGGGTATGTCGTAACATTTAAATTCCTATTTTATATAGCGACGCAAATTTTGCGACTTGGAATGACAGGATTTCTCACAAAGCTTCTATCAGGTACATATCCACAGCAGTTTTCTGTATATTTTTTAGAGTGACGTACATGTATAATGAATGAGAATCAAAACAACTAGAACAATTGCCATTTTTCTTGTATAGTGTAATACAATTACAGAAAGTTATATTATTTGAGTTGATTATGATAATAGCAACCTATCATACAGGACTGTCATGGACTTTCCTGCATTAGATCAGTCTGACAAAACACATCCGATGAATTTATTATATGGAAAATACACGGCGAGCCACCCCACCTATCGTGGTGTTCTGTTCTAAATTAGCAGGATCCTCCTGGCCATGTCAGACGTGCCGCGCAGTAATATTGTGCAATCCTCGGGTCACATTAGGTCACGCGGAAATAGTCAGAGCGTGCCCAGGTCACGTTCCTCTACGTAATGCTAACAACTAGCACGAAAGACAGCTGTGAGTGTATTTTGGTTTTTGGCCCACTTTGCAGGTTACCTATGATATTAATTGCTTTATTAAACCCCTACAAGCGAGGAAATAAAAGATACATCGAAATAATAGCATACATCGAGATAAACTTATACTACACACATATGCCGTTATTGTGATTAGTACAGGCGGGTTTATGAGCAAAGTTTATATATGGCGCAAAAAATCAATTACTTGAGGAAAACAACAAGCAGTGCCAATGCATATATTCACCCATTCGTCACATATATTATACCGTGTAGCTTTGGTCAGTCTTGCTGCTGACCGTTTGATTGTGGACGCACTACCATGCAATGACCCTGATCTGTGGTGTCTCCTGTGTAAAAGGGGTAGTTCCTACAATAATAATTATTATTATTACAAAATATATAGGTACTAAAGAATACACTATAACAATAATATTAAGTAAAAGTGAGACAATGAATGCAATGCTTTCGTATTATCCTACGGTATATTTATATGTGACTGAATATCAAGAGTTAAACGTAAAAAGATATTAATGGAGTCAAACCAACCCGGGACTTTTGCAATGAGCATACATCCTGCAACGCAAATATGGGTGAATCTTATTTAAGCAATAAATTGAAAAGTGCCACTTGTGGTTGAAGAATTGGACCACTGCGATGGCAATCCGCCCAAAATATGGCGATCCTCTTGGGGATAATATTTCTCTACTGTCGCAAGCTTTCAAGTCTGCAGAGAAATTTTTGAATGCAACATCAATCGAATTCCTTCAGAACATGTAGAAGTTGTTTCCTCTAAATATATAGAGACGTCTACATATCCACCCTGACCCCCAAAGTTTTCGAAATTCCCCAAGGTCATTCAGGGGTGGGTTATGTTTGTCAGTCGAGCTCGCTTGTTAGGGTTCCATTGGGCTTGATTATCATTGTCTGTGAATTCTCTATCGTCCATGTATTGGAAACACACAATGCATAAGAAGGATGTCTAATTCCCTGGGCGGCAGAAACATTAGCACTACAGTTTGTTTGTTTGTTTGTTTGTTTGTTTGTTTGTTTGTTTGTTTGTTTGTTGTTTTTTATTTTTAAACCTCAACTTGCTTTCCTTTCACAACGCCGGTTCTTTCATTCTTCCAATATATATATATACCTTTCCTTTTTCTTAATTGGCCATTCATATGCCAACCCATCCCATCCTGCCAAATATTTTCAAAAGAAATATTACTGAAGGCGGATGTAGGCCACTTTTTGAATTGCATGATGGACAAGAGCAGTGTGGGGTACCAAACATAATTAACGCTTACATTAATTTATAGACTCACTCGACAACTTTCCTTGGACTCAAAACCCAGAGTGCGCTTAAAGGAAAGTTGTTGAGATTGTTCTGTTGCTAGGTCGTCTCCAAAACCTTAATCCCATTTATTGGGTAGGAGCGGATAATTAGTATTTAATATAAGGAGTGACCTCTAAATTCGGCATTTTTGTGCAAAAATGTATTGACAACAACTTATAACTTGAACTTAATCACGAAATCATATTTTGTGAAACTTTATTCTTAAAGAGCCGTTTGAATGTCTCCCCCCCCCCCTTTGCTGGATATTAACATACCTATCGCATATAAAGAAAACTGGGCATTTAAAGAACACCTTGCCATGACATGACATGCAGAGCTCCATGTATATGCATTCAGAGAAGCACTATTCAACCATACACACCTAGTAGTAAAGCCATTAACACAACAGAGTTGTAGTCCACTTTCTTTAAAAAATTGTGTCGTTCAAGTCAAAAGCAAAACAACACAAAATATCAATACTGATCAATTTGTGCAGTTCAGGTCAAAGGCAAAACAACGCAAAATGTTTCTTGTGACCCATACCGCCGTATTCATAATCCTCACAGGAGTAACCTTTAGAACTGACCAGGCATACTTATCATCCATATGAAAATGCTTACATTGAGACACAATTACCTGCCATGGTACATGTAGTAGAATTACAAATAGAGTAGGTATACATCTAGTTTCATTATCTTTGTTATCTTGATTTCCTTGGCTGCCTGTCATTTGCCCCGTTGTCTTTTACATGCTTCAACAAATCGGCGCAGGTAAACATGCTTATAGCATCTTCAGTTGTGAATTATGATATTCCATGTTTCTGTGGATCCTGGACTTGTCTCAGAGTTGCGATTTTCATTCAATTAAAAACAAACTGAAATTATTATTTTATGTGACACAAAGAAACATCCCAAAGGTATGATACAGCAAAACATGACAAAAACCGTGGAAAAAATTACAAATCTAAAAAGTGACTGCATGTATATTATTTCTTCATATTAAATAGGGGGGGGGGCAAGGGTATTTTCGTGACTCGTGATCCTATCTTTTTATTTTCCGTGATCTGTGAAACAATAAAATTAATTTTCGGGATTCGTGATTAAGCCATTGCTCGTGAATCGTGAATATGCATATAAGCTGAACAATTTTTCCTGTGAACTGTGAAAACATTTTTTCCCCTGTGAACTGTGATCAAGACCCCCCCTTGCCCCCCCCCCCTAAATACTAGAGTGCTGTTACCATATAAAGCTGAGCCTATAGACCAAACTATCAAATACGCCCAGCTAGCTTATCCATGTTATGTCTGGGACACATACGCACATGCGCAGTGCTATTGGAAAGGCAGATCCGAGCCCAAAACATTTCTGTTATACGTGCAGTTCAGAAGGTTAAAAATACTGTCATGTATATTTTCAAATGCATTTGTTGCGTGGGACTTGTCTTACAGTTTCTGTCGAATTCCAAATTTTCAACCATGATTTCCTTATAATGAACGCGAAGAATTATCTCGTTCAAACTCACAATTCATGGTACAATTGTCACTATACTGTGAATTCATTTAATTTTGCTGTGTTCTTATTTTCGCTTATTTCGCTGATGCTTCAAAATTGTGAAAATAAGAACCCAGTAAAATATATTTTTAACAGGGCATTGATAGGAATTATAACAAAAATAGTGGATTTAAAGTTTCAGTGAAAGGTCCAAAATGCAAAAACCGTGAAAATTAATGCCCGTGAAAATAAATGTATTCACAGTATCAATTTGAGGACATATCTGACTTTCTCCTGCTAAAGGTATGTAATCTTGTTAACTACACTAAATAGGGGAAGAACCACAAGAACTGCTATCAACCTCTTTCAGTTTTTGTAAATATATTTCCAGTTTACAACCTTTGAGTCCTCATGTAGATGCTCAATAAATTCTCAGGTTTATCACTTTAATAATCGTATTGTCTCTCTCTACAAAGCCTACATGAAATTGTCACACAAACATGTGGATGCTAGATACAGTTTCCTGTGAAAATTTTCGCCGACTTCTTCTAGCGTTTTGTCTGATAATTACGCTTGTGTTGGGATCTCTCTGCAGAAATGCCAACTGTCCTTCATCATCAACATGCTCCAGAAATGCCAACTGTCCCTCATCATCAATATGCTCTGCCCCTGATGTCCTAACTTAGATGTCCCTGAAATGGCATTTTTTAATGTTGCTCTCTCTCTCTCTCTCTCTCTCTCTCTCTCTCTCTCTCTCTCTCTCTCTCTCTCTCTCTCTCTCTCTCTCTCTCTCTCTCTCTCTCTCTCTCTCTCTCTCTCTCTGTCTCTCTCTCTCTCTCTCTCTCTCTCTCTCTCTCTCTCTCTCTCTCTCTCTCTCTCTCTCTCTCGCGCGCGCGCGCGCGCGCGCGCGCGTACTTGTGTATACGTCGGTGTGTGGTGTAACTTACGAGTAAAAGTTGAACCGTTAAATGTACAGCACATTGGGCGGTAATTGTAGAATTAATTCCTTGTTGTTAAGCGTTAAGACATTTGAATAAAGGGTTTTAACTGTGTTTTCATAATTCAACTTGGCTGAGTATTTCTGTATCAGTGGTGAATAGATGGAGCTTATTTTTATTTTGCATTTAGAACCTTAAAGGACGTAATTATCATCTTTAGAGAATTATATTAGCTCTAAAATTTTAGAATAATTTCAAATTTTACTTTGTAAGAAAAAAGGGGAAAGTAACTGTCCCGTTCGCCAAGGGAAGCTGTTGTACATATTAATGTGCTGTCAATAGATTGGAAAAGTACGTGCCCAACAAAGTGCAAATCATTACGTCATCAATATGCTGTCATTCATATTTTGGAATGGTATCATTTATGTTTCATGTAGATGGCCTCATCCACTGTTATGTGTAAGTGTTCTTTTGCACGGCAAAATGATCAATTGTCTTAATTTGTCACAGTAGCGTATGGATGAACAGCAATAGACGATGAAATACCAACCGCAAATCATCCACATGAAGCATCAAGAGATACCTGCATACATATATGAATACATACTTACATATATTTAATATATATATGTATATATATAGTGGAATCCCCCTATTAAGACCACCTAAGGGACTGCAAAATGTGGTCGTAATAGGGAATGTTCTTAATAGGGATATAATTTAATCAAGAATCAACAGAAAAGGGTTTGTAAAATGGTGGTCTTAATATGTAGGAAATGTTTTCTTTATGGAGGTGGTCTTAATTGGAGATTTTACTGTATATATTGTTGGAAGTCTGGGTTTTTTCGGGACCCCAGCAGAGTAACGGGGACACTGCCATGGAACATAGTTACGTCACCGCAGTGCACACCGATTCAGTTGGTTTAACTCCAGTATGTTGTAGTAAATGATAAATACACATACGCATATACATACATACATACATACATACATACATACATACATACATACATACATACAAAATCCAGGCAGTGGTACTTAACATAAGGTTTGGTTTGCAATTTTTGTCGATGGCCAGGGTCTCAGGGCTGTCAACATTATCCTTTCTCTTATTTTGGAAATTATATTGTCATATCTAAATTTCACGTAATCATATCGACTTGCAACGACGGTATTTAAATACTTTTGAATCACTGGCCTACTCCCCGTGGGTACCAATTTCTGATTTGGAAATCCAACAAATCGAAAACAGTAACAAACTTAAATAGTATTTCTGTTGAATTGTCGTACGCAACCGTACGTCATCGTAATCGTTGGCGAAAATATAACAGAAATGTGACACAGGGGTTTTGTAAGCACCTACGTGCACCTGCGATGTTGTAGGCGGCAGAAAATAATGTTCATCAAATGCTGATATATGTATGTTTGCATGACGCAATATGCAATACCACAGTGGTAGCGTGATTACCTTTACGTGTTTGCAGCATGATGTCCCAAGCATTAGGTAAAGGTAACCAAACGCGCACTAATAGCTTCACTACAATAAACAATGGAACTGCAAATCCCCATTATAAACCCACATCACAGACATGTATATGGAGCCATACGAATAGATTGCAGATCAAGTGCTTCATGATGAAACGAAGTCTTCACTTTTTATCATATTTACACACACACACACACACACACACACACACACACACACACACACACACACCGAGAGAGAGAGAAAGAGAGAGAGAGAGAGGGGGGGATTCAGCATTTATAATTGGAGCAGGTCAAATTAACTTTATAGGTAATACTATTGGATTGAATCAACAGCTTTCCTCGGCACAGTCTAGTCGCTCAAGCTCTTGACCATTTGGATGGTATTCCGGTTAGTTTACCCTAAAAGATTCATTGAAGATATTTAGAGAAACTACATCATTTGACAAGATGGATGAAGCAGACGACTTTTCAAGATAGCGGTCGCTTTAGACCAGTTAGAGCGGGAAAGTGTTAGAAAGGTCTTTTGGCTTGATATCATCTCAGTCAACACAGTCAGGTGTCCACTTTTCTTTTCATGGTGGATCTATGGTTCTCAATGTAAAACTTTAAACTTTCTCTGTCAAACTGTGTACAGCAACCAGTAGTTTCAAAATATTTTAAATAAAAGTTTCAGGGAAACTTACCTGGAGAACATGCCAATCGTCAACAAGCTTATTCCTCTCCGTACACGGGGCGCTTAGCGCACAGGATGTATCGAAGTAACCTGTTGACTCAAGTCAATGATATGACTTTTTAGTGTCATCATGGGCTTTGGCGTTTGGAATCTCAAATGGTTGCTTCGGCCTTCTCTGAACCCAGTGATGTTTAAAAACGTCATGTTACTCAAGCCACCATAGGTCTGTGCTCACCTTTCGACTGAAATCTTGCCGCTTGCCTGCCTAGCTGCCCTTGGGCTATTGTGATTTTCCAGTTATATTGACATGCGCTTCTTCACAAGTGTTAAAGCTGGACTTCATATCCGTTGTGAAAAAAAAAAGGGGGGGGGGATCATGTTGACTTCTCTTTAATTGCGCACACGTTGTTATAGATCTATAGACGTACAATTTGAATGTTGTGGGGTTGTGGTCGAATGCTGTGATTCCAGCCCTTAAAAGAATTTCAGAGAGCAACCTTCTATTTTTTTCCTTTGGCTGTTGTAATTTTATGGCCCTCAAGTATCAAGCTATCAATTTTTTTCACAGAAAAATTACTTTTATGTAGGTATGATGAAAATTTTACATGTGTTTGAATTTCTCCAACTTAAGTCCGTGATGCAGAGTAGAGCTACTTTTTGGTTGTGGATCTGTCTGTAAGTTAAATATATTGATGACGCTCTAACAGGGCATGTGAATCCGCTATAATTAGATATCATTTATTCATAAAATCTGACCAAAGGCAGTATACATGTACCAGACAATTCCACACAGTGAACGATACAGCATAAACGTGAACTTACTATGTAGTGAACCCCTACAAAAAGCCGACAGCATAAGAACATAGACGTATCAATTCAAGACGGTCAACTGCCACTAATAAACATCGCTCTGTGTCAAAGGGAACAATGGGTAAGGTCAAGATCAACTGGTTCGTGTGGGTTCTCAGTAGAGGGCTCTGTAGGCAGGCGGGCTAGAATGTGCATTTCCATAAGTTACAACTGTAATTTGCACCTGTATAACTAAAAAACTGCTTTACCTAGAAACACCAAATTTCTTGCCATAATTGGTTGTATACAATAAAATACTGTAAATTTGATAACTTTTGCTGCAAAACTATTAACCTATTGAATGTTATTTAAACAGAGAATTTCATGGGAATACACAAATCTTGCGCGCAAGAATTCTGTGTATGGGGTTGTGCATTCAACCAAATATACACAAAATTGCTAATTGCGACCTCTCCGATTCAAATTGTTTTACACTGTTTCAACATAACTGCTGATATGATAACATCCAGCAAAGACCACCCAAACCAAAAACAAGCCACAGATGATGAATGCGAATATATTTCACGCAAATTGCCATGAGGATGTTTACCTGCACGAATCTTGCACCAGCTGTCAAACTGGTGGATAGGGCCAGAACATAAGCATCACATATTAGTACCTATGAATTACAGCTTTTGAACAATGGTAGCTGGCCAAACTGCAAGCGCACTTAAAATAAGTCAATACTGTGCGCTAAATATTTCATCGTTGAAACATGTATTGTTATGTTTACCTGATTTTTTTAATTGTTCGGAGATACATATATTGAAACTTCGAAACAGGTCAAACGAGTTGAATTCTGCATCCAAATTTCAAAATGCCAGGAAACCTATGCAGACAAGTCAGGTCGATCACAAATGCAAATTCAATATATAATACCACAATTTTAAGGCCGTCAAGTTCAGCATATGTAGCACACGTTATTGTAAAAGGTGTACAGAGACAAACGGCACGGATTAGAGTTAACTCTTTCAGGGACAAGTTTTGATTGATTTAACAGGTTTTTAAGCCCAAAACGCGCCGAGAAAAGCTGTTGACCTGGAGTAAAGGGATGTAGGGATGATGGTACTTCAATGAAAGGCAGATTTATAAAGAAATAATTTCAATATTGACATGTCCATTCAGAGCACACTGACTTTCTCTGAAATTGGCGATGAAAGATTTAATGTTGTTGCAAACTAGACATGAAACAAAATTCCACCTCTAAAATGATATGCAACATATGTTATACACAATTTATGGTTATTCCGGATGGTTCCATGTGCCGTATTTTATATTCAGAAATGATCACTCAAATTAAAATAAAATAGCATATAGAAACAATGCCGAGTGTTGTGATTTTATTTTTAATGAATGGTATCCATGGTTTTGTGTGAAGGTTTTTTGTTTTAGGAATGATAGCTATAAGCATTGCGTACACATGTAGTTTCCAGAAATATATAGTGGCAGACACAAATGCCTAATTTTGCTTTGAGTGAGAGCTTTGTCGTTAGCGCTAAGAGGGTGATTGATCATGGCGTCTACAATTACATATTTAATGCCACTTCTTGAACTAGTGGCTTTTGTTCGGTCTTTCAAAACTCTTAATATAAAGACAGGTATTTTAATTGACGAAAGTGGTTATAATGTGCAATAAAGTACTTGTAAAGTGCGCTGCATGTCTAATTATTGTTGGGGTAAATCCTAACATTGAAGAGGGTTATAATGATTTGATGAGGTAAATTAATCTGTGAACAGGTAACTCTGCGTGGAAGCAATAAATCATCGTCTTACCTAATATCATATCACACATCTGTGATTTTATGAAACGAAAGAACCTCGCACGCTTAATGGAGGAAATACTCAATAAAGTCTTTGAACGCCACACGGCAATCAACGTGTGTCTGCTCAAATGTTTTGTCAGAGGAGTTGTCTATGGTCTAGGTATGATATATACCGACAACATTATACTAACCAATTGAAAAGCATTTGCAAGAACATCTCGAAAGGCGTTGTCTATTTCCCAGTCGCTTTGGGAAATAATGTTGAAACTAGTCTACTAAGTGTAGATGACCATGAAAGCACCAATATGATATTGTCGCATTTTACGTATGTCCAACGTGCTAGCGTGTGCCAGAAGATTCTGCTGTCTTGTCTACTTTATGCAGAGGCAAAGATGTGATGATGAAGAGGTAATTTTGTCTTGTTTATGATTGTTGGTCGTATGATCAGTTCCATATTGCCTTAAACTGGCGGATACTTTCCAATAGAATCCTGATTTCCCAGCTCAAGTGATAAGAAACAATCCGGTTTGAGACATCATTTATATTTGGTGCTGACGCGGGACGTCGACGTTAACTCCAATCAATAGATGACAATTGTCACCAAAAATGGTACAATGTGGTTTCGTACATTTCAGAACACATTTAAATCATACCAATGGAATGAATATGTGC
The DNA here is from genome assembly GCA_964020975.1 of Hermodice carunculata. Lineage (NCBI taxonomy): Eukaryota > Metazoa > Annelida > Polychaeta > Eunicida > Amphinomidae > Hermodice > Hermodice carunculata. The sequence goes on along the minus strand of OZ026614.1, from coordinate 28,398,899 downwards.
CTAGATGTCTCATAAGAATTAAAACTTTTAGATTTACTAACTTTATTCACACTCACTGTGTTTTTGTCGATTTGCATGCACATGCGCAGATATGATGGAGGGTCACCAAGCTGATAACAGTCACGTGACAAAGAGTAGGGATCTTGTGGAATGTTCCAATTAGGTAGTCCAAAACACGATGAACCAACAGCCTTAAGTGATTGGTAAACATGAAGTCAGTGAAACTGGCCGAGAATATACTGGGCTCCTCCTATTGATCTGTAAGTGTGTTCTGCAAATATTTCGCCCCTTGTTCTATAAAGCCATAATATCTACAAGTGAAAGATGGATAGTCTTAACATGTGCAAGTGGAGCTGTAGAAATAATACCCAGACTGTGCCAAAGCTGCAGAACTTGAGATATGTTCAGTGTTTAGCCATGATGCCTGGGATGAAGATTATTATACACATTGTGTTTTTCACATTGTACTTTTTTTGTTTCGTTTCACGTTTTGTTTGTATAGTCTAAAGCTAATTTTGTCCAAGCAAATGCGTAATGTCACAGCAATATTTGAAAGTTCATGCGTACTTCTCCTCGAATCTAGCTTTTGAATATTACAAGTTGACAAGTAAAGCCGCGGGAGTAACCTTTTCTGGCAATTCTCTCTTATTCTCATAATTTTATTTCTACAACACCAAAGAAACCCCACAATCTTAGTGTCTCTTACCATAGCGCTTGGCAATTTGAGGAAGTATCAGAGAAATATAACTGGAAACGATTCACACAGATCTGAAAGTTTTTGGTTACTTTTTAAAGGGCTGAACTTCAATGCAAATAAACCTTTAGTTTTTCTAAAGGAAGAAAGATATTGTAGCGGGCATTTATATATAACTATCGCATTTCTTTTCTTCCATTTCTTAAGTAACACAAACTTTCATGTGGAGATTGAGACTGCCATTCTGTGAATGTATACAAATTGTAGACTCACAAGATAAATACGGGCTATCAAGTCTTTAACATGAAGCATTTAATCACTTTTGACTGCTCATGATTAACCGTCGACGGAAGGTGCTAACAGAAAAATAAAGCGACTTGTTAGTCAAACAAACCGTTCCTTACAATATGAGATGCTGTGAAAGGTTTGAAATCTGATATGGAATAAAACCATGCGGCGGCAGGGATGAAATGTTATGTGAGCCCAACAGAGGGTATCGAAACACCTGACTACAAGGCTATTGCCAGTCAGCATTACGGTCATCAAATACATGCCACATACCTTGACACACGCAGAGAGCAGGTAGCGTTTTCACAATGTTTTCGACCCTCCATGAGTTGGCAAATTCCGATATTTTAGCTCAGCGGTAGAGCAACGGTGTCCATGTGGGGAGCATATGTGAGATACTTGATTCGATACATTGCCGACCTACCCATAATGTACATATCAGAGCGTCTCACACATCCCAGTGCAATGTAGACAGGGGCAACAAAAAACAAACTGAAAAAATAAGACGTCAGAGGCTTCCACTAGTGTGGGCTAGAAACAGAGAAACACAGCAAGTTTTGTTCGAGAGGCACTCAGAATAACCCAGATTTTAGCTTGTATTGTATGTTTCCTACTTTATACTGTATGCACTAAATAGATGACAGCTAATGCTTTAGTGTGACCATGGGCACCGAAATGGACGGGTTGTTACTGTGGTATGGTCGGCCTCCGTTTCTTTTATGTGGATTTTTCTTTTTACATCATTCCACACAAAAACATCCATCGAACTGGATTTTAAAACTTACATTGAATGCATGTATATTTTACATGGAATACTTCAGGTAGAACGGAGTTAAAATTATGAATGTCAATCGGAACCAAAATAACAGACATTAAATTGGTCACCAAATCAGTTCTCCAAATTAAAACCCCTTGCGGAAGTGTGTGCCCCTAAGCTCTAATCACTACCGAGTTTGCCTATATTTTAGTGTGTTTGAATTTTACAGTGTTGATTTATATGAAGTTGTCAAATTTCGTTGTATTTTCATTTTCAACACGCCTATTTCACTGAGGGTAAAAAATCGAGGAATCCAAACATAGCAATACTTCTTTAACATAGGTTTAGTAGGAACTGTGTCAACTCAAAACTTCTATTAAGTGCCTGAAATGCAAAAACCATGAAAATTTATGGACACAAAGCACTGTAGGTACAGTAATTGATATCATCTATTAGACAAGTAATTCTTACTCTGTATTATTGTGAACAAAACATAAAAAAACGATGCTTGAAGGTGATCAAAAGTACCAACATTCGTGTTGTGTATGGACTTTTTAAGTATGAAAAGCAGTATTTTATTGTTCCCGCTTTCATAAGCATTTAATGAATGAGCACATATTAATTCATATCTAAAGATTAAGGGCTTGTTTTATAATAATAAAACTGTAGAGTCACTAGAATAGAAATCCATGCATATGGTATATGTTTATGACGACAAGCCTACACTTTACATATTTATCATACATAATAAATATAATTTACCCATCTTCTCTCTCATTTTCAAACGTATTCAATCTAATAAACGAAATTTGTACACGAGTAAGGAGAAACATTTGATCATATCATGCAGTGTTTTCCTGTCTTTTTCATGTGCATTATATGCAGTGTTGATGTGAACGGATACCGCGCTTTGGAGAGCAATACTAGCATAATATAGCCTGCAGGCATGCTGGCTTTGGCCACTCTGGAAAGTCAAAACTGTGCTAGATTCACGAATCCGTCGTCACATGACAAAGAAGTGGCCATATATATGTCTTTATCGTTGCATCTTTCGCTGGAATAAGGCGTCCCTTTCACACCTGTCAAGCGCACTTCTTTCCTTTGATGTTCATCAATGAAAGAAAAACTAGTCTTTTTCTTCTCCTACGATGTGCAGTCTTCACGCTGTCTTCATTGCCCCTTTTCAGTCGCTGATCTCATTATTCTTGACATGCTAAATTAACTTCTTAATCGCAACATGGCTGATCAAAAGTGATCTGACAGACGCTCATGCTTTTGATGAACAAATCGCCCAGTCGTGCGTTTACAAACCAACCCTGACTTATAAGGGAAAGAAACGTCACACTTGTCCAAGTAATACATATGCACAGTCTTTGCATTTCAATAAGTTTTATTTCAGAAGGACCCTCTAGAAATGATATCGCAATTTCTTTTCAAACATGAAGATGTAAAACCTTTTTCCATAATGTACAGGTACATTAGCTATTCGCGCATGGATTTTACTAAACCCGATAGCCACCGACTGCTATACCCTGTCAGTGAATAACCCGCCGAAATCCGTATTCAAAATTATTCTAACTGCACCTCTGAAAAGTATTAAGGTTGAGTACAGGATGCATTGCAGTTGTACAGAATCTCAAGTGCTTTAAGATGTGGAAATTAGTTGATATATTTCATGAAAAAACTGCAACTTACTGCACATAAGGTTTCGGTAAGACATAGTTTGAAAATATGCCTCATGTTAATATCCATTCTTGTCTTCATTTAATTATTTGAAACTCACTTGGAAAAGATCTGATAAAATGCTGGATTTCCGTGCCTGTGAAAATAGTCGACTCTGTGACTTGATTTTCGTCAAGACACTTAAAGTATACTCATCATTCAACAGCGCAAGGTTCATGATACGTCCTCAATAGATCCCGGGTGCTTGACCAACACACAGGTGTACGATGCCATTTAGTTTAAATTCACAATTAATCTTCGATTCGATTCGGTAAAAAATAACAGTACATAAGAGGATAGATAATAATGGGTATAAAAATATTTTCACTTTCAATGCAGATTCATTCCCTCGCCTGAGACCTTGACAAAGCATGCACATTTTTTCTCATTTCTGTGCGGATGCTTGGTTGTGGTAGATGCAGGGGACACTTGTCACAGCCAACCGAGTTGCCGAAGCGCGAATGGAATAGCCGCGGCATACTGTGCTCTTGGGCTCGAGATGGGTCGACGATAGATAGGGTCATCATAAACTCTTAAGGAGACAAGTGGAGGAGAGCCTGAACGTAATGAAGGAGCGTGCCCCTGTTAGCCGCGCTACACCGAGTCCTAGCTAATGTACAACCCCATCATCCTAGGCAGAAACGCTCACAAATATTGCAGGCATCGTCTTCTTACCCGTCCAATAACTAATCGACTTTTGTTTGTAATGTTATGAAACTTGTTGGTGGGGAAAAGTGGCACCGTTATGAGAGGGGAGCGAGTTTTTGTCACCTCGCTGTATTCTCGTGCTGTTTAGGTCGTGTTGTCATTTGCCTCTAATTTGCTTTCCTAAATCATGACCACTTATTTTCTAGGATTCGTTTGTGCCAATATTTTCTTGATGGTGGAGACCTGTTTTGCAGGTGAAGTACATAAACGGAGGCGCTATATAGAGGTGGCACGACCCAGTGTACAGTTATAACTTGGGCAAAATTTTAGCTACGAGAAAAAAAGTCGAACTTTATCTTCTGCAGCTTCGCAAATTGTTAACTCTGATAATTAGAGAATTATTGGGATGTAGAATCGGGCGTCCTGCAACACAAATACTATTTGTGGCAAAATATGGTGCCTGCGATGAAAATTTTGATGAAATATTATTCCAAAAAGTGAAAGCACTGATGGCAGGAAAAAAAAACCATCAGCATGATCGCAGATAGAGGCGTCTGTTAAATAAGCTTGAAGATGTCAAGAAAAGTGACATAGTGTCGGGTTTATCATAACATTTGTGTCATCGCTAGGCCGCAAGCTTTCACCAATGTCGTCTGCTTTTCCTATCAGCCTCGGATATTATTCCTACAGTTTCTTTCTAAGCAAATTGTAAATGGCCCTCAAACCTAAATCGCTCATTTCTCGCAAAATGTACTCGGTGATGTAGCCATTTTCTTTCCTTTTCTGCATAACTCGCTCTTGCAGCAGAATTTTTTTGTCTGTACAATGAATTTTGACATAACCGCAACCTGAGGACAATAAATGTAGTCATTCGTTTACCACAGAAACATGTCAGCGCATCAGGCGAGTATTTTTTGGCACTTAGATATCATATTATTTAGAAACAAACATATTTATTTTTCTCAAAATGCTGACAGCAATTCAGTACATTCATCCATGACCTTGCATATATTAGCTTTTGCAAGAGCAAGAAACAGAGATGTTTGTTTTACCCATCGGCCACGGTATTATTGAGAAATGTGTAAATGTTGCAACATTTGGTTTTGTTTTCCCAGTAAACGATGAATGTGGACACTTGGTGTTTCTGGTGACCTCACTTTTGTATAATTAACCTGTCGATAGTGTCGTACTTCTTATTCTTATTACTATACTTCATCACTGTAATTTTTAGACCAGGGATTTTCTTGTTAAAGATATCAAAATCCAAACTCCTGTGTTAAATTCAAACGGTAAATAGCGCTTTATGGTCACAGATTTTTGCAAGTATTAAAACAAATACATATTCGTGAAGACATATGCAGTATGTCACAAATGATAAGAATAGATAGATAATGTGAATATATATCAAACTGCAGGCGGTTCCCTAACCAATCTTGAGCATGTGTTGATCTTGATCTGCGCATTTCACGCGAAGGGTCATATTTATGTAGTGTTTTACGTATGCAAGAAGTGCATATATGATATTAAAGGTGGCCTTTGACTGACAGGCAAAAGTAACATATGACACTTGGGTGATTCATAAAACAATAATATAACAAGTCTGCTGCTTATCACTGCCAATAAGTAGGTCTTACGTCACTTCTTCGGTTTTTCCAAAGCATCCCGAATGACAAATTACTTTTTTACCTGGTTTAAAACTGAATTTCATTTAACATAAAAATCATAGTTATATATCAGATATATGGATCTTGTGTAGCACAAATCCAGATGTAATTGGTATATCGAAAAAAATCCAGGATTTACATGTTAGAGTTCCATTTTGTATGACTTTCTCATGTTCATGACACCCCTCCCCCCCCCCCCCCTACAAAATTTTCTCAGACAACCCTTGACTTCGGACTTCGGATGAAACCCATTGAAATCTTAATTCCATAAAATGACAGTCTCTAAGAAAGGAGTGAGATGTCTGCAATTAGAAGTTCCTGAGCATAGAGATTGGGATTTATACTCATCTCTGTCAAAATCCTGTCTTACATCTTCCTAATCCTCAACAAATTTCCATTACCAGTCCTAAATAAAATTTACGTATTTGCTTTAATTGGTGGTCTTGTTGAGAAAAGTATCCAAACAACTTACTTATACTTCATTTCACACTACCACCCAAAGATTGTATGAGTGGGTTGAGAGGTCCTGTCCAGTGTGCGTCTTTCTGCTGTCTCAAAGACCTTCTTGATGTGTTCCATGATGTATATTCATCCGCAGGTATCACATGCTGTCGACACACGGATAGCACGACAAATCTCTTAGAAAGTGGTGTCACAGAGAGAAACTGGCACATAGAGAGGCGCATTGTCTCCATGCATAGCTGATCTGTGGCGTCCCTGCATTGACGGTTTGATGGGTAAACGCTGCATAATTTGAGAATGTTCTGCTTGTTGTGGATCAATTTCTGTTTGAAAAATTCTAGATATCTGGGATATTAAGAGTTCATTGTACGGTGAGACTGCACAAGAAGGTGTTTGTGAGCAGAATATGTGTTGTAGTATATTGACATGGCGATTATCCAAATTACTATTTACCGGCATTTAGCGTCTATTTCATCATGTCTATGCAGTTGTTAGGTATTTAGTGCGATATCAAAATGCTCTTATACATCCCAAATATTTCGGGAAATCTTAGTGTCGCAATCGTAACTATGGGATTACCGACAAATTTCAATTGCAATCTACTCATGCTGCTGTACATCATGTATATATATATATATATATATATATATATATATATATATATAAGCAAATCTCCTCGTAAATAAATGCTGACATTTTGCATCCATGTCAAAACTTTTGTCTGTGTCAACGTCTTCTACCCCGGTGGTAATGGTAAGCGGTCCTAGGCTGTTGTCCATGTTCAATCACGGCACGTCTTGGAATATGATGCTCCGCTACACGAAGGTGACCAAAACCTCGCTTTTTCTAGGCACTGACCATGCTCATAGGGATCATCAATCTGCATCTGGTCTTTCTTGCCATTTTTTTGCATGTCAGTGGGGTGTTGCGGGCTTTATAAGGACATCAGTGTCAGGGAATCAGAAGGTCACATTTTCAAATACAACAGGACGTGCTTTCAAACAAGTCTGGATAGAGCTCTACCAAGATTCTTTGTTTTCTTCCATACCTCGAACCAATACTCGAAAGAGAAACCCGAGATGCTATTTTCCATTTACACCATGTGGAGCCATAGTTCATTTTTTTCTGCAAAATGAGATATGCTTATTTATTTTTCAGTTAGATGTTCATTTTCTACGTTGGTGTGTATTAAATTAGCAATTTATAAGTAGTGGTGAGTTTCGTTGACAGGAGTAAGAAGCAAGGGAGCGGTGCATCAGAGCAAGGGGGTACAATACCACGGGAGACCGGGGTGATCCAACCACAATGGGTTTTATATAAACAAATAACCCAGCAGACATGTAGGCGCCAACAGCAAACCCTTGATCACACAGTCATTGGATATACTGCGCGTAAATACATATACACCATTGCTTATTTTACTAAATGTAAAATAGATCTCTTTCTTATACCGCTATATTCAATAGTCTCTATGATATACCCCTTAAATCAGACATTTCCTTTTACATAGGTATACCTACGACGCCAGACACATTACAGCTACCAAAGCTCCACCAAAATTAGCCATTTCAGTAATTCGATTTCGGATACCCACAGATCGGCCAGGATAACAATACCTTTTTAAATTAAGTTCGTAAAGTGGCTATCTGAATCTGGCTAGGTGGTATACCGTTGACCAGAAATAATTTTACACAAACTACCACATAATGATATAGCTGTGTGGAGAGATATGTGTGGATAAAAGCACTAGATATTGGTTCTGCAAAGGGATCAAATTAAAAGAGTCTATCATAATTGGTTGTTCTACTGCCATTATACCAAAGTCTAGGGAAACTTTTGATAAAGGGAAAATCTGGCTTTTTGTTCATTTTTCAATCTTGCGTTTCCAATTACACGTGCATAAATTGATTAATATTGGTTTCACACATTTGACCTGGCTGTGCATGACTACAAAAACTAAAATGTCTCGAGTGCAGATCTAGACTATGTAGCCAGCGGGCCCCATGTAGTAGATGGTGTATAAGGATGATTGAGGGTAAGAGAACAGAGTAGGTGAAAAGACGCCCGGGGGATCGTGCCAGATAATGAATGCTCCTGAATGTAAATCGAAAGCCTCTTAATAATGTAACGTTGTTTAGTGTAGCCGTACAACATTTATCTTTTCTCCTATGCCACAAAGTACATGCAGATGACCACCGTCGCATACTCACACAGACATCCAGACATTTTTCACAGTAACCGGTATATGTATAAAAGCATCTTTGAATTGTTTATTCTTTTACAAATAATGATGTGTAAGTATTAATTCTTCTCTGTGGCATTTTGATGGGTACCGATAATCGTTTCATTGAAGGAAATAAAATAAGGTAGAATTAATGAGGTGTAGGATTGAGTTATTCATGTGGGAGGATACCCAGGCAAGCCAAGCAGTTGAAAGATATGCAAATTGCCCTGCGTGTTTTTCAAGCTACTGGAAATAATTAACTTTCTGTGTTATAAAACAAAGCATCAAAAAGCCAAAGGCAGTTTTTGCATTGAATGATAGTCACTCATTACATGTGAATAGGCCCTGGAAGCTTATTGGCAGGCGACTAGTTCAAAGGGACAGTTGAACAAACAAGTCTTATTGAAACTTGCCAAAGACTCCGAGAATCCTTTGAACAACAGTGCACCTTTTCTGTGGTTGTCCGCGTGGTGACTATGACGCTAATGTCGACAAGTGCCTGTATCTACTTAACGCGCTCAGTGGGAAATTTCCCTCCTTCCAACCGCCACAGGTAGATAGCTAATGAAAACTAATATGACCTTTTATCTATATCCGCCATACAATCTTTCTAATGGCAGCTACTCTGTAATAATTTATTTGAATTCACTGCATTATTTCTTTTCCTTTTGTCTTCTTTTTATGTTCCTCCACTTTTTTATCAAAGTGCATATGACATTGTTTATGCAGTTAATATTTTAAGGCTTCTGCAGGTGGCAGGACCGTGCTTTATCTAATTATTCATTGCACTTGCTAAAAGCTATCTGCTGACCAGGTACCGGTATCTGACTCATTTGAAGTAACTGATTTCGCTGTAGATCAGCGCCTAAAATTGTTAATGTAGGGTTTTTATTTCTTGTCTTTTGTTTTTGGTGTTCTTGTGACGTATCCTTGTCACTTTTCCGATGTACTGATGAGTTCATAAAGTTTGCAATTTCATCGCTAAAGCTACACGTTTGTTCCCAGTGTCCAGCAACTATAATGGTTATAACAAAAACAGTAGATGCAAAAAAAAAAAGACAAAAACGAAACAAAACACTTGTCAGATGTTATTGTGTCATAGGTAGGAAAACAAAAACCACTGGTATCCTAAAACAACAAATGGCAACAGGAGTAAGAAGCCCGCAAATTTATATACGGCTAAAGCACTTGGCAATTCTGCAACGGGATTCACGCCAATGAACTCCGTTACCTGGAGTCACATACCGTTTCACAATTTAACACAGGTTGAAGTGAGACAAGTTTATGTTATACAATATAAATTTATATAAAGATTTGATTTATGGCTGGGTGGTACAACTAGACCTATCTCCACCTAAAATTTTAAAGTACATGTCAGGCAAAGTCCAAGATATTCTTTTGAGGGTACATTTTGCATTTTGTAGGTTTCTCGTTGAACATATAACCAGATAGCACCCAGTGCACCAGAATATGGTATTTATGGCGTGGTATACTTTATAACTGCCATTTATAATTGTTTAATTTCTTTCTAAATTTACCATCTAATACCCTATGAAGTATATATTTTTGAAAGAAAGTTTGATTCTGGCACTGAATACAAAATGTTAGTATTGCTATGGATCTAATGAGATTTTAACTAAAATTCTCAAATTTGCATAAAATATAAATGGCATTTATAATGATTTAGTTTATGGTGTCAAATGTAAGAACACATAACGCTCTCCAAAACAGTATTTTAAATTTTTGAAAAAGGGCTTAGTTCTAATTTTATTGCTATTTTTTTTAAATAAAATTTTAACTTTAGTTAAACGTCCTGTAAATTTTGAACACAACCCTTTATCCACAATTTAAATTGCTATTTTGCTGCTAGAAGTGTACTCTTTGATTCCCCACAAGAAAACAATGTTTTTTGGCGGTTGCGCTATTTTTCGGTTTTCCATCAAAAACAGGAAAAATTAAAGGGTTTTTAATTAAGCAATTAGATTTCAATTTCTTAACGCTTACAGAGATTTAATTATTTTCCATAGTTTAACCCAAATGTATACTTTTTGAGAATATATAGTGCATCTGATCTCTAGTCTATATGAGGATATATTTGGAGCAAAGTCGTATTTTCTGTGTAAAATGCAGTAAAATGTACCAAGCCCTACAGTTAAAAATGTTTTGACTTCCATTGCAACTTCCTATGGCGTGGAGATGAAGAATCACTTGTGATGCAATCAAATTATTTGTAAAACAGGTCACTGAACCAAACTTTCAAGTTATCACTTTTTGTGAAAAAAAAAAAAGAAATGAAGTCTATTTCTGCCAAATGCTTCCTTTTCAGTTTCACCAAAGCACCACGTTCTACTTTTACGCTTTTTATAAAAAGTAATGGAATGAGGACTGATCATGGAAAGTTAACCTTGATATATACATATAATATATATAGTATGTGTCTGTGTGGATGGATGGATGGCTGGACGCAAGGAACCAACTATTCACCTGTTCAAATGATGGGAGGCAAAAGCTCTCCTGTTTTCGCACGCTTGATTAAATTTAATTGAGTAGCTGTGTTTTAGCAAACATGACATGAACATTTGATGTTTTTAACACTAAATGAGCCAACACCTGCACAATGTATTGCTGTTGTCTGCTTATGCAGACCCACGCAAAATCACGGACAAATACACAACATGACATGTTACATGGATTTTTTTTCACTGATTTAAAGACTGCCCTTTTTAACGTTTCATGCGGAGTGTGCATGTAATTCGCTGATATTATTGATTAATTAGACACTCTGAGTGATATATATGTGGAGCATAGGTTACAAAGCCAAACGTGTAGTGGTGCATTTTATATATACGCGTGCAAACATGTCTGAAAATCGACCTGTAAAACGTCGGCTTTTTGTATTGATCAGCTTTTGTCAATTCCAATATATGTAGTCGGGAAGATTTAGAATAGCTGTACATAAACGTGGGGACAAAAGGATTAATAATACTTTGTCTTTGGGGTCTTTGTCACTCACTCACCCATACAATAATTCCGTCATGTTTTTTTTTATATTTTTATTGAACTTTAAGTTTGGCATGGCTTCAGTTGACCTTTACTTGGTTTGAAGTAAGCTGCTCCGGCTCCAGTTACCTTCGTGCATCAATTGACAGATGTTAACTTAGAATCCGCTTTTTAACACAAAGGCCACTAAAAAGTTGCTTTTGATTGGCTTTTATTAGAGTGGACCTAGATGCATCTAGCCAAGTGGAATGATTGTATATTGTCCGTGTAAATGATTCTTCTTTTTTCTTCTTCTTCTTCTTCTTCTTCTTCTTCTTCTTCTTGGCATATTATCCGACAATACATTTCTTTCTTTCTTTTCTTTTTGTGTGCCTGTGTTGAAAGATTTTATCGAGAAAGTGAACGTCGTGCGCCGTTATTTTGCAGTAAAGTCAACTCAAACACAGATTTTATGTCACCTTGTCTGGAGGGTTAGCTTGGGCCGGATAAACAACATAGCTGCGTAGCCACAGTGGTTCGGTGAAACAGCATAGCCCCTGTTGTTCGGTGATCGTTATCATAACATTTTGCTAGGTTCCAGGTGTCCTTCCTCCGAGTTACCAGGGCAAACGGTCATTAAAATACTTTTAAGATATGACTTACTATCTTAACTTAATCTGCAGCCTCGGTTCTATCTGAAGCAGTTGTCATCATTAGTTACAAATCCAAATGCGACTCCATACCTTGAGCCGGCAAATAATGCAAGTTTGTGAGCGCCATTTTGAACATGGCATTATGCATTGCGGACAGTCGCAAAGATACATTTGATTTGGATATCAAAGTGAAACACAGCCACAGCATACATCATATCATTATCGATGATATATGCAAAATATATACTTATGGTTTCATACATTATAAACACCCCCAGGTTCGTCCCACTGCTATCCTCATTTACAAACCATTGGATGCGGAACCCACAATGTTCAAAATGTCAGCCAAGTCCATGGGTTAGTCCTGATTGGACGTTTTCAGGAGGTAGTATCCAAAATATATGTGTTATGATAGTGTTAAGGGAAGGTTAATTTGGCGAATGAATGTAGTGTACTACATATGATGGGACTTTTACAGTGTGAGCATTACCTAAAAATGTAAATACAATGCCTTGAGGTAACCAGTTGCGGGTGGCGATGGCCCCAGAATTAGAATATTGTATCAGGCACTGAAGTTGCCCCAGGCTATGAATTAAGTAGCAGCACTGGGCACAGGAGCCGGGAACCCCCGCTGAGTCAAAGAGGGAGCTCAAGTTTAGAACGTTTCCCCGATGGTGGATACAGGTCCGGAAGTACCGGCGGGTTTTATATACAAGTGGTAACAAGCACATTTGTACTGGAGTCGAAAATTGGAGACCTGTCTTAATACAATGCTTCATGAAAGAAACGTTATAGAGAGGTTGAAAGAATTCAAGACCCAACAACTGTACAAAATTTAGAGACAGCCTCCTCATCCCCGAAGATTGGCGAGCTTGTCTGTTTATCAGTAACAAAATAAGGTATTGGTCTGAAATAAAATGCTGACAATATGAAAAATGAACAATCAATTATCTGTCATTTTTATTCGGAACATACTAGACAATAACTAGATAAAGCATTTGGCGCAATTAAATGACTCCAACTAAAATTAATTGTGAAACCAGCAGATTGATTTAGATGATTTGATTATTTATTTCACATGTAACATCAAATTTCATTACAACTTGTTCTACGTTGATTTGAAAACATTATAAAAGATATCGTAGACATTGGCATGCCACAGTTTCAGGAAAATAATTTTGCTTGGTCTAATTTAATTTCCAATGTAATTTGATACGATTTTTTTAGGTTTCTCATAGTCTATCCCAATACTTAAAAAGTGCACTTCGAGTTGTTTTTATCATGTTGTCTGTTTTAGTGCCAAAATTGCAATTATATGCTGACAGCTCTGGAATCTGGGTCTCCACGAGGCATACATTACCACCACTCAGAAAACACCATTGCACGGTCTCTTTTCTCAAGGAGATGCTTTCCTTGATTAAACTTGGTTTGAAAGGTACTTTCAGCACAAAAATACTTTTTCAGCACTTACGCAAGTCTTTCAAGCAATATCTGAATCGCAATATATATGGAATCACACAAGGCTCAGTTTTAGGACCTTTTCGTTTGTGTAAATGGTTTTGCTTTAACTTTTCTTCTTTATTATTTGAGGGAGACACAAATCTTGCCTTAATACACATAACGGCTTCATAAACCTTAATATTTAGGATGCGTTTCTAGGTTATAAGCACGGCTGTTGAAACAACGGGCATATTGCGGTTTAGTCATATATATCAATACCAAGATAGAGTGATACTAGGAAAGTCTTGAAGGATCTTATTGGGTCACGAGTTGGGGCATTTTTCGATTTTTGCGAGGTTAGACCGAGCGAAAACTCACAAATTACCCAACGAGTGTCCCAACACGGTCGCATATGCGACGTATACAATTTGTTTTCTCACGTACCTATTTTTGCATACTTAATGTCCACATATGTTCTGAAGCGACAGAAGATTTTCCGATGACGCAATTTGGGAGACCGACTTCCATAAGTAGGAACTTTTATTGATGTTTCAAAACTACAAACAGGCTTTTTACTCTGCGCTCTTATGGATATCATTCCATAGTAGTCACATGACTACTACAGTTTTACTTCAAAAAAGTAGTCAGAAGCAAACATGATTGGCTACCTGCAGTGCACAAGCCGCGCCTTTTAAGTTTGTCTCGTATGGGTATAGGGCAACTTTAGAGGTAGTGCAACCATACAGGGGGGTGGTGAGACAAATCATCATCATGTGGGTAAAATGCTAAGAATATAATGTTTCTGTTAAACTATAATCAGATAGAAAGAAAGATAGATTAGATAGATAGATAGATAGATAGATAGATAGATAGATAGATAGATAGATGGATGGATGGATGGATAGATAGATAGATATGTTTCTGTTAAATTTTAATCAGTTAGAGAGATAGATAGACAGGCAGACAGATAGATAGATAGATAGATAGAAAGAAAGATAGATAGATAGATAGATAGATAGATAGATAGATAGATAGATAGATAGATAGATAGATAGATAGATAGATAGATAGATAGATAGATAGATAGATAGATAGATAGATAGATAGATAGATAGATAGATAGATAGATACACAGGTGGGTTTCTGTAGAATTATAATCAGATAGATAGATGTGAACTTTGTATCGAAATTCTTTCAAAAGAAACATTTGTTTATATGAATCTGACTTGTAGTTCATTTTGTATCTTCTATAAATTCTTTATGGTTGATCTAATTATGATGTTTTGATGAAAACTTTTTTCCTGGTGACTATGTATCAAAACATGTTTGGGTATTGTACGACTTGTGAAGTTTTATGACCTACATTACTAACCATTCCATTAAAGATACATTCTCCCATAGGTCAATTAACCCGTTTATCAATGATAAGATATTTATGCTGTGTTCAGTGTTACGGTTTATTCGAAGTGTACAGCCAGATTCCGCTACCAGCTGTGTCTTTTATAAGAGAAAAGGTCTTTCATATGGATCTGTCTATGATGCTCGTGTTCATCGTAGTAATG
>OZ026614.1:28246306-28378806 GCA_964020975.1 Hermodice carunculata | reverse complement strand
GGGTCCAGTAAAGTGTGTTTTTGTATTGGTATTTGCGCCCAAAATATTCAATCAACCCGGTATTCTCAATCAATCTCAGCAGTTTGAGGACAGACAAAGTGGCGTAACCGAGCTTTACTATCCAATTTTTGTCTCGTTGTCAGTCCTTCCTTCTTGTCAATACCACTTGTGTACTCTATTAGAAATGCATCAACCCATGTATGTTTAAGTTTCAATTTCTTCTCAAATCTGGTCCGAAAGCTCCATCCGTCTGGTCATATTCCTATGACAAGGACAGAGTTGAGTGAGGATTGTGCAATGTGATGAGCTGGCAGGCCGCTGTATTGTCATCCTCCATGTGCTGGTCCCAGGAGTCTGTCTTTTCTTTGCAACTCAGTGCTGCAGCAAGTGTTTCCTGTATACTTGGTCTTAAGGTCCTTACGTACATATCATGTGCCACACAAAAGAAACCGCCTTATGAGGAGAGAGCCTTTCTTCTTCCCTCTGTAAATGACCTCTTCCAAGCCCCACACTGGGCATTTTTCCTTTTCTTTAAATGCAAATAGATCATGTCTTCTATAAACAGAGTGGTTAAGGCAAGATATCGCTTTCATAGACTTACTGTTCTTGGGTTTTGTGGTGGATATTTGCCATATGAAATTCAATCTTTGTTTTCTGGCGTGCACACTCATAGGAAAACGACCGCACATTTTCACTTTGCGTTTGCCTGACAATTCACTGCTGATCCCAGGATACACCACTTGCTAATCACTTTTAATTTGCCACTGGCGTTTTTGCCCAAAGGTCTCCCGAGTAAGGGGGAACTTTAAACATAGACCCACTTAGAAAGTGTGAAATTGTCGCTTTGTTGCAAATAGCTGTGATAGATCAGAAAGGACCACATGAATTGTGTTGAGGGCACAATGAAGGTACTCCGCAAGGCACTTTGTTCTTGCATAACGCAAACACTTGAGTTGAATGGATTGCTTGACCTGTACAGTGCACCAATGTCTGAAAGAGCCAGGGCAGATGGCGACCATGGATTGCAAGCATTGTTCCTCCGGGGACATTGCCCAGCAATCAGAGCTAAATTCTAGATATGTGGCCATGATAGTATATTATTAATATAACCCATTTCAAAACCTAACACGTTCCTAATTCAAACCGACAAAAGCATAGAGTACTGACATGTATACATACGAAACAATGCTATTGAAAAATAATGTCGTCTGACGTGTAACAACCATTCGATAAAGGTGACTATCAGTGACCTTGCTTTAAAGCTTCATTATGCAAATAGTATATTCAAAGTGTATCTAGAAAGCCGTCCAGCACTGTGTGTATAAACGGCACTTAAATTATAATAATATATCTAATTAACGAGAAAATATTATAAAGCCAGTATTTTATCTTTCAATGGCGATGTTTTATTGAGGCACTTGAGGGTTACATGTGTAGCATGTTGCATCTGACAAAAGTACAAGAGATGGTGACACTTTATTGCTATCGCTTCTGAAAAGTACGATAGTGGCAGTTTTTGCTATCACTTCTGAAAAGTACAAGATATAGTGACAGTTTTTTTATATCGCTTCTGATCTTGTGTTGTTTATTGCTTCACGGTGTGTCAAATGTACAGAATAACATTTTTGTCTGGATTTATTTTTTTCTTGTTTTATCAGGTTCTTCGTGCCAACACATACATGGAAATATCAGCATAGGGCTTTATTACATGGTATTTTTCGTAGTCTGAAAGCATATTTTAGGTATTGTGGCTTGTTCAAATTTTGATCTGCTGGGAAGATCACATACATGCTAATTGATTAGAATCATTAATATTCAAACGTAAAGGTCAAGGGACCTTATATATATATATATATATATATATATATATATATATATATATATATATATATATATATATATATATATCACCCATTGTCTTAAGTTACAACGAAAGTACTACACTTAAATAGCAATCTAGGACTGTACCATAATAAGTTCTGTCTGTAAATGGGAGCAAAACGAGAAACAGACAGAGCGATAGAAAAGAAAAGAGTTGAAAAATAAACAAAACGAATATTTTAAGATCTGGCATACTTTTATAATGATCTGTACTGATGGAGCTCTGTGAAATCTTTAATTGCACAAGCCTGTTTTGCCATTGGATCCATGCTGACTCTTTGTGGTGGGTTCGGTTAATAGTTTTTTAAGGGTTGATACAACAAAAAAAGAAAATGCGATTTTGAACATCTCAAAGTGATCTGCATTCTCATTATACAGCCATTATGCCTTGCATAAGGATATGATCATTACACAATAAAGCCTGACATTTGTAAAATAGTTGTTAGCATTGATGGTTCATATCTAAGCATAAGATGGCTGTGTTCAAGCTTCAAACTAAAATCGATGACCCGAATATGGCACAATTGTCCTAATAAGCTTAACAGCTAAGTCGATCTCCGTATATTCAGTTGAATAAGTCCATTAAAAAGATATTCCCAAAAGTTAGCAATTAGGAAAATACACGGTCACTGTTGCATATACTCCAAAATCTAAATGTGCGAAAACGTGTCTGTGATGCTTATGTGATGTTTGTTTCAAATTAAAATGGTAGGGCCTACTAATTTCAATGTGAGCAAGACAATTTACTTATTATCATAAGGATTAATTATATGAAATAACAAACTTCCCACCACTCCAAACGGCGCTTTCTGCAAGGACTAGTGTATTCCTCAAATTACAACATTGAACTTGACAAAGGTAACCCATAAAAAAAAACCCGTAAAGCTCAACAATTGAAAAAGTGGCGCTGAGTATAGCAAAACGTGTCTGAATTGACTTGACATTTCACAGACTGTAGATTACTGAATACAGA
Source organism: Hermodice carunculata (assembly GCA_964020975.1). Lineage (NCBI taxonomy): Eukaryota > Metazoa > Annelida > Polychaeta > Eunicida > Amphinomidae > Hermodice > Hermodice carunculata. Next base: position 28,375,952 of record OZ026614.1, on the reverse strand, counting down.
GAGAACCAAATCCATACGCAAACAAGAATAACATGCATAGCAGTTTCACACATCTTCCCATGTTTTTTTCACATTCTGTATCTCAGGGTCTATATTGGTCTTTGTCACTGTTTGTCGTCAGAAAATATAACACTTAGATAAATCAATCATGAACATGTGATGTATATACTGTCACTTTATTTTGTTTATGGGAATGTAAATGTACAACAATATGCTCTGGAAATTTTGCACTGGGTACTGATTTCAACACATGATGTATTGTAAAGTAAAAAATATTTCCTGCGTTAAGAAAGAGCATTGTTCTCTTAGCTGTTTGGAATTTTAGCCTTCTCATGTATCAAGTCTGCCTTAAAATCAATAGTAAAAGGCTTTGTTGGGCATAATCAAAATTTCTAGCAATACTGGGTCCTCAATTGGCGGCAAGTTTTAAACGTTTGAACACGATAGGCATCTTTGGACGGTTTCTGCACAGTGTTTTAGGTTAATCATTTTTACTCGGAATGAACAGAATAATGATTGACGATAACCTGAACCTAAAATAAAAAGCGTATTGTTGGTCACTGTTTTCCAAATTAAATAATAAAGTGCCATCTATAACCATTCATTGATACTTTTTATTCCGTACATTTGGTGGACTATTTTTTACAGGTTTAGTTTATGTATAGAAAAGATCATTTATCTATGGATTTTTTAACCCTTTTTGGTAAAGTCATATATTTCAGGAGCTTTGGGACATTGGTGATATCATTTGCATAGGAAGTCAATTTTTAATTTGTGACTAAACGGAATTAGACAACATCGACTTTGACTTCACCGGGGCTACTGTCATCTGAGTAGACACATAGAGGAGCTGGGAGTTGCCAGGTCCCTCTAGTATCTGGGTCATCATTTTTGTTTTGGTATAACATATTGCTATTTCTGTGTGTTAGTGAGAAACCCAGAACTGTGTGTATTTGCACAGTTTCAGTGAGTCACTGCTGGATAAATAATGAGCCATGTGTACGGACACAAATGAAGGGTTTGCCGAAGGTAAAATTAAATAGGACCTAGGGGAATACCTGTCCAGCGTTCCCCTAGTAGTATTTGTAAAATCTTAATATTTAACTGGTCTTTGTTGGTGAATGGTGACAGCAAAAAAGTGACAAGAGCCTGTGTGGTTCCAATAGGTGGATGGGTTTTCTGGTGATAAACATCTATATATGATGACAGTCGGTTTTATGCCTGTACAAGTCTTCCTGGTCGAGTGCATGGTTGCAAATATAAGTCTTTGTTCTACCTACTTTCTCATGTACATCTATCTAAATTTGACTACTTTCATAGATGTAGGTTATTTACAACTGATAATATTGAGTTTTCGTGTCATTGATTGTGGTCCATTGGAACCAGTCTACATTTTAAATATTTCGCCACGACAAGATAATGCATTTCTTAATTGCGATATTACATGGAGGCGTAGCTTACAAGTATATCTTTTCAAGTCTTTTTTATGTATGCATGTTTTGTTCTTTTGGGACAGTTTGATGGATGTTCATTGCATGCCTTCAGTTAACATTGACTCATAATGCTGAATTATAGGCTTTGATACTTCTTTGACATGTTTCTATATAATATCAAATCATACCTTTTTAAAAACCAACAACCTACTCATAAAATATTTCATTAAAAATTTTTGAGCAGAAACATGTAAAGAAATATATAGTGGCTAAACATATTACATTAAATTTTTAGTCATTTTCCTATCGCATGTAACTGTTTTCAAATTGTCGAAAGTTTTGTAGTTGTGGCTTCATTGATTGTGCTGCGCTATGCATGGATAAAAGCCAGTCTCTAACTCACAGTTACCGTCTCGTAAAACTCCTACGTAATTCAAACAACAAACAGATTGCTACTCTCGTGTCTCTGAACAAAATTAGTTCGACAAAATAAGATTAAATTTTACATTTCTCAGAACAATAAAGTTGGTGAATGCGATACATTGCTCTCAGATTTATATGCCAGATCAATGTAGTAGTGAGGGGCAACGGCCAGCTCTCTCGGGCGCTGAGCATCTAAAGTACATCTGTATTGAGATGGAACATGTTCTCGTCAGTTCGATACCACGATTTCTTCCACGCTGGCTACCATTGATCAGCTTAGTGTAATTCCAGGCTGAAGTACCCATATAGGTGAGGTTTATTTCTAAAATGCAGGCGGTTCCTCTTACTTTTGCCATCTGCTTTATCACAGGCCGGTGCTGATTTTTACTGCGGCAATATACTGTATAGCGACCTCCTCAATGTGATACATCATTCCCTTCCTTTCAGTTTCAGGCTTCTTGGCTACACTTTGCAACGTTACGACAAAGTGAAGCCATTTTACATGACAATTTAACGGCTCACTTCGTACCTGTAATATCCAACTGTAACTCAGCACACACCCACCTACACCATGATTATTTTTATATGGAGGAGTGTGTGTTTAAATGTTGATCAGCGATCAGCAGGACTTTTAGATTAAAAAACCCCGACTCCCTGCCCCCCGGGTACAAAGAGTTCATGTCTGTTGTTTCATAGCGTGTCGTTACATACCGAGGAAGCCTTCACTATTCTTAACATAATCTGGTTCTACACTCTAATTCAATTCTAACTGGCCGAATAAAATCACAGTAAGTTTTATTTTCTTTCCAAAATGAATTTGAGATCCAGAATATTTCGGACCCAAATGAACGAAAGAGTGAATAAACTATGCGTTTACTGCTGATACTTGTGGCGCAGGGGACCTGTGCTTCTGAAAATTGTTCACAGGGGCAATCATTTTATAGAACCTACTCCGGATAGATCTTTGATCTTGCCAGCAATTTCTAGTAACGACTCCATCAGCAATGATTAAATATACTTTATGCAATTTGAATCCATGTTGGAAACTATGCAGCATTGCTAAAGTGGCATGTGTACTCAGCCTACAATGTATATCTTGGGAATTTGGGAGTTTGTCTGACTGAGGAACATCCGCCAGTGTTGCGGGCAGCATTTTCCGAGAGGTCAAATTGGGTCAGCAGCAGTGGACGATAGGTAATGTGTTGGCGATACGTCTCTGTGGAAACAGACACTTAGGGCCTATCAATAGATGGCGTACAGTTACATCACGCCTAATCACACCATCACGGTGTACAGGCGGTCGATATGACAGCTTCACCCCCAGTATACCATACAGACATTGCGAAGGTTACAGGTACCCAGAGTGACATGTGTACAAGGGGTAAACCGACGACATCACGGAATCATCCAATGATATTATATTCTTTGAACATTACCAACAAATCACGTCACTCAACTACAGTTTGATTCATATGTGGATGTATCAAATTTTGAGGGACAAATTTGTCCTTCATTGTTACCTAAAAGTAGCAAATCTATATGTGTCGTATGCCTTGCATAACACTGATATATATTACATTTTGTATATTGTCGTGGAATTTCATGTGGAATATTATTTCACGTATTGATCCGTTGGGAAGGACAGGCATGACTGCACCAACAGAATAAAATGACACCTTTTTGGTTATTTTAGGCATTTTGCATATGAAGAGGATACCTAACACTGGTACATATTTGCATTATGATTCTTTTCCAGGCAGACCAAATGTAACCTTTATAAAGAATGGACGTAACACTACACGGAAAACATTTAGTTCCTTGATAGATACTTTTCCGAAGAATTACGTTAATATAAAGACCAACCTGTTAACTACAAATAGTTTTCTTTCTGGCCCTGAAGGAGCTTACTGTGGTTAATTCATTGATGGTCCACTGTGACCATGCTAAATGTTCCCATCCTGTCCGGGATATTTGGGTGCGCGCTATCGTGTACTTAAATTGAAAGTATCCTTTCTGAAGAGTGCAATATTTATCAGATTCCCTCTGATCTCTTCAATGTTATATCGCTTAAAACTATCCTCACAGGTACAAAAGACAAGTTGGGTATTGTTAGTAGGAAGAAATGATAGAAATTTTGGTTTCTAATCCGGCAAGACAGGTATGAGGAAAGGCGAAGCGCTCTTAATAAACAGTAACATACACGAGCAAAATCGGATACCAATGTATTTACATGCACGCGTTTTAACCAAATATAAGCAAACTTGAACGACATTAGCTGCTATCGATTTTGTCAAATATTACGGTTACAGAATACGCTGTGATACAGGTTAATGAATATGCAAGTAGTGTAAGGGATGCGTACAATGATGATATGTATAATCTCTTACAGCATGTACGCGACACTTGTGTTTTAGCACAAGATTTAGAATGATTGATCATTTCTTTTTCGGTATTTTATTACCCAACTGAAAGAATGCAGGACATTAAAACTAAAATTGGTCGTACTTTATATTATCAAATCAAAGTAGTATAGATCTATCTTTGATGTGTACAACACCATATGGTTGCTGTTGCGAGCCATTGTGCTTGATCGCTTTTAATTTAAGGATGTGCATAAGGTTAGCAGTGAGCTTTGCATATAACATGAACAACTCTGAATCTCATTATAAAGTGCCTTCAAGTACAACTAAAAGACCTTGCTGGTTTTCTTTCTGCGTTCGTATATGCCCATGCATATGCCAATGCTAGTGTTGACATAGTCGTTATACGACTGGCCTTCACAGTTTTACAAAAGTATGTACCAGTTTCCTAGAAACAAAGCGCTTGAAGTTAAGCACGTTTACCATCGTTCGCAACGAATTACTTCAATGTAAGAAATATACTAGGATTGGAATTTGTAATTAACACAAGAAACATAGCATGATTAGTCATATTTCATACTTTTTCCCTGGCAAGATATGGCAATAACTGGAGTGTTAGTCACGATGCTGACAACATTTATCTGAATTATTGTGGCTATGCCACCTTCAAATTCCTCCTGCAAAGGCCTCTTATAAAAGCACCAATATGTCTAATCTGAATTCAGCGGTGCCAGACAAAGTAAATGGTCTTGGTCAACAGCTTTTCTTCGGGCACCTTGGGCTTTTTGTCAAGGATGTGCCGAGGCAATCAGTTGCCCTAATTGTAAAAATTAACACTTCAAGGGTTGGCGTAGGTCACAAAGATTACATTCAGGCCTATGATCTATGGCCAGGTAGCTTTAAGTTTCCAATGCTTACGTGCTGCTTACGTGTTCTCTTTTACAATAGCGTTGGATGTGTGTAACAGCATTATAAACAAATAAAGCAGTTTAAAACGTACCGTCAAGGCAATGCCCAGACTTGTCACACACAAGAATACAGATCTAGACCTTCACAGTTCTACGTGTGGACCATTGAAGCCAAGCTAGCAGTAAAAATGGCGCAGGTCAAACCTTAATCCTCTGGTATTATTTGTTTACATTAGATTATATATACCATGATAATGATCGACTAAATTAGTTAGCTTTTGGAAATCCATAGAGAACCTTACATGGTTGCAAATAAGTTACTATTGCCCGTCAACCACCATTCAGAGTGAGAGGATAATAGTGGCTCACTCCATCCATGCAAGATTTTCAGGTTGAGAGGTGTGGCCATTTTGAAACGGGACTATTTTCGTGAGGGAAACAGCATGATTGGTCAATAGGCAATGGGGATAAGATGTGACCTATCGTGGGTTACTATTTCTAATTTCAATCTAGAAATTGGTGAAATCGGGCAAACATGGAATAAGGTACTCGGCTTGTTTGGAGAACAGTTGTGTTTTTATGTCATTTGATAGATTTTTGCAGCACGGCTCTTCATTGATCCTTTGACATCTTTGCTGTTGCAGTTGTTAGGCTTGGAATACATTGACAAGGCTACCACAAGTATACAGTTGAAAATATACTATGTGGAATTTTACTGCATTGCAAAAATTAGTGTCATGTGATATTCTATTGGAATACAAGCATGCCAGCCAATCAAATCAGTTTAAATCAGGTTATTAAATGAGTCCATACATAAAAGAACTGTAGATACTCAAGATTTGTGCTACCGTATGTAAGCCAAAGTCCTAAATAATGAACACTATAAGAAGTTTTTCAGTGATCTGAACAAGACCTCACAACAAGCCATGTTGTCTGTACAGGACACTGAGTGCAGTACCAATAAATTGGACATTTTTAGTATAGCCATCAGTCAGGTGTTGAGTCAATATTTAACCGGTAAATCAGACAGCACACTGCTAGGCAATGCAACCCCCATCACAATGGCTGCAGTCATTGCAAGCTAACCCAAAATATTTGTCAGGCCCTGGCACCTCATTGTCCCGTTCATCCAACTCTAACAATGCGGCTCCAGCTCAGTCTAAGGGGTGGTCTGTCTTTTACCTCCCAATACTTGCTCAATACTGGTTTCTGCCGGGGTGTTAAAACACGGCAAAGCTTGGCAATGAGACATCATTTCTAAGTTATATGAATGCATGTTTGTCATCGGAAAATTGTTGTATATGACACATAAAATCATTTATGACAAAATTTAATCATATATACGGGGCTTTATGAACGTTATTCACCTTGGAATCGTCTAACGTCTAAAATACAAAATATAAAATGCTGCTACTTACAATTTTAGCCCACACAATCCTTTGTTTTCTTTATTGTGGAGGCTATTTCCTTTCTTAAACTAGTTTGTGAATATATCTATTACATCATACAACTACGATCTTCAAGAACAAGTTTATTACAAGTAAAGAAAAACCTTTTAATTCTCTGTCTGTCTATCTGTCTGTTTGTCTGCCTGCACGATGTATGGCTCATAGGCCGGGATAGTTGTAATTTGACTGACATCAACCAGTTACAGGCCTGCGACTTATTCCCTAGCAATGAGGGAGTTTCCAATAGAACACCTGACTTCCCACACACCCAAAGGTTGGCAGATTCCGAGGTCAAAACCAACAAATGGAATGCCCATTTATAATAACACGGTGTCATAAGTTGTTCTGCCGATAAATATCCCGTGAATAAGGAGATTAAATGGCGATAACCACAGACTCTGTGCAGGTGTAATTTTCCGTTAAGCAAAGTCTCTTTAGTGTAGATCTCTGCAGTCTAGGCGGCCTCTTTCTTTCATATGTTGATTAAAATAACAATAAATAATGATCATAAAACATGTTTGTATAAAGCTGGATTATTACAGTGTATAGCTGGCCGGGGTTATGCCTGAGGGTTCTCCGGGAGGCACTATTGTGCATGGGGACTGCTTTTGAAATACATCCCACCGCTGGTTTGTGCGGCTATACTATACCACAGTATTGTGCATATAATCCTATGGGAAGTTTACATATATTTCTTTCATATGCTTTCAGCGTCTAAATACCGCACCTTTAATACAATAAGGTCTGGTGTACCAATATTGTACAAGTCTGTATAAAAATAGCTCGGTAAATGCTATGTAGAATGACAAAGTGTTGGTCATAGAGCAAAAGGTTGCTATCAAAGAGGCCGCCTTGTATACCTGCCGGTATTGACACAGGTAAAAGGAAAATTGCCAGCGTTTTGAGGCCACAAAAATCAGCCAGTGGTTCATTTTCAAATACATAATTCCCTCTATCCATGAAACTCTGTCCAGTCAAGTCGACCATTTGCATAAGCAGATTTCGTTCGCATGGCGTTAAGCGAAGACGCAGCTTTAAATTGTGTAGTTACATTGGCATAGGGAATGATAACGGGATCTGAGGTCAAGGAGCATCGTCTTGCTTGCGATCAATGGCGGAACGATGTGAGAATGCACCTTGAGCTTGTTCTACCCGCTTCTATGTGTGATCTATCCACTCACTTGATATCTGTTATGGGCTACCATGCAGTATTCCAGTATATACCTGTACCGATGGACGTGTACTTTTTCTCTGTGGCGCTACTTTCGAGAGCTCCTTCCTAATTAGAGAGAAATATTGTCAATGCTGGCACAGAAAAACATGGAAGATACCATGCGAGCATATGTCGTCAACAAGCCGGGTAGAATTTCTTTACATTTGAACATAGAACGCAATAATGGCAGGTGGGGATGGGGGCAGATGTGTTTACATTTTTATTATCATACAAGCAAGACCTATACCAAACCATACAAAGTATGCAAGGCCTACTATGCGCATGTCTGTTAGGTCTGGACCTCAATTAATACATTGGTGAACCACAAGCAATGGTTTATGGGCTTTTAAGCCATTAAGAAGGCCATTGCATATAGCCCATTTACCAGATAAAAGATACCACGACTCTAGAGAAGCCATGCCGTCGTGAACACACTTCCCGCTAAGCCCCGATAAAGGCAAATTCAACGGCATTGTCAATATCTGTATGTAGTTGATGGCAGCCTGCTAAATAAAGACAAGATAGACAACCCGTTCTAAATAGTCAATATATTCTTTCAACTAACTTTAACATGCCATTTGATATTGATATATGAATCATATTATCAGACATTCATTGGATCATTTTGGTACAAACCTAATTTAGCATAGATCATGATGCACCTTTTCCTCAAAATCACAAATAGCAATATAAAAATGATGTTGTTTTGATATAATTCTATCAACTCTCATTCAAAACAACATTAACATTCATGATATTGGTGACAATTTCTTAATTGACTAAGTGATGACGTACTCAGCGTGCTATGAGAAGAGAATGTTAAGCAAGGTTCCATCAATCAAGGTAAATAAAACACACAGCATACCGAACCTTATTTAAAATTGTACTGCATAAATCACAGGTCCACCGCCAACAGCAAATAAGTTATATGAATTTTAGTAGGACCTACTCGATCATACGATGGGAGCAAATTATATTCCCGTATTGTAGTCCTTCGACATGAACAAAAGTAGCAAACCAAATATAAATGGTCAAGGGTGCTTCTAAACACCTAAACAATTGAGGTGACTTGTATCTGAATACAATTGGAAAGCCTGGTACATTATCAGGAGATAAGATATCAATCATGCAATTACTGATGGAATAATCAAAACAACCAGGAACAAATTAATTAAATGAAAATCTTGAATATAAATCAGAATTGGGCTTCCACTGACCCAAATCTGCGTAGTTCATGCAGAATACAAGCGGACTTCAAACCACTGCACCATGCCTCAGCCAGGGACTCACAAACCACAATGTGCAATAGTACCTGGTTCCTGGCCTTCTAGTTAGATACATGTGTTTGTATAACGAATCCTGTAAGAGTGAAGCACCACACTTGACAGATCAGCCAAGAGGTTGACTGATGACCCTAGCCTAGATCATATATAGCACCACAAAGAGCGCTCGCTGCACGAAGTCAATGACTTGAACCAGCACAGTGTATGTTACTACCAAGCAATTAAGTCACAAAAAGTGTTTTCCAAGTTTTCCTGGTTGCGTCTCGTGGCATGGAATATACACATACTTTGGAGATTTGCAGACCATGCCAAAGAATATTTTAAGAGACAGAAATTAAATATACTTTGGTCTTTGCTCCGCATGCTTTCAGGAAGGTCTAGTTTTAAAAGGTTTGTTGCAAGTCTTTTGAAGCAAGTTTTTGACAGACATTAAGAGGAAGGCTTTAGGAGAGGGAAATCTGACCACAGTGGTTTCCGAGCAATTATATCCACTCAGGCCTACAGACATACAGGCTTTTCATCCACGGCAACGTTGCAACTTTTTTACAATGAACAAGAAATAAACATTTTGGTTCGACTGTGTCCGGCAATAGGAAGGCAGCTTGACAAGCACACATCTACTGGAGATTTATTAGAAAGTAATAAAGGCTGAGGATTGCTTGAGCCACTGTCTTAGTGGACTGGATTTCGTGCAAGATCAAATACAGTCTACGGCATTGCAGAAACCAGTTGAAATAGAGTTCGTATCGCCCTCTGTTTATTTTGTTTCGCGGCTTGGTTAGTATGAGTTTCAATTTCCCTCCGAAAACAGACATTAGAATGTCATATGATCACTGGAAACTATTTAATGGTTTGTTATCTTTGCTCTGTTTCAAGGAGAGAAAGACTGATGAGTTTTAAACATGTTCACGGACTGAATATCATGAGCTGGCTGCCAATAAATTTGGGTTCGCGGACTAGCTAAATTTGTCCACTTGTTTGCCGTAATTCAGAGCAATAGTCTTTCAGTTTCTCCTAAAGTTAGCTGTAAAAAGCATCAAGCTCCTCAATGGTAGTCAACAAGCCGTAAAAACTACAAACCACAATTCATTATTCTTCTGCAATGGAGGGAGGGATGCAAACAGTGCTGCAAAATCATTATAGTAATATGATCCGTAGGTTTGCCCCGGGCTGTTTGGGCATCACCAAATGTTAATACACTCGCATAGAGCACCACCACAGGTACCATGCCGCTATTCGACATGCCATTCTGTTGTTGGTTCCACCCGACGGCATCTGGCCCTTGTATTGCTTTACAGAAAACGGAATTTCAAGGAATTAAATCGCCTACTTATGTTTAGAATTTGGGATACTTACAATCGATTACAAGGATCCATCTGGTCTCAAATTAGATAGGCAAATTTACCGGCCTATTTTGACGTCATGATATTGGAACACTTAGCTTAAGGCGCAAGCATTTAAAAACACAAAAGTAAAAGTTTAACGTTAAAGGTATCTATCATGTGAATCGTAAATCTGATGCTTAGCACGTGGGTGCAGCAGAACATTAGCACTATCGCAGACACTGTTTAGCTCTCACATGTCTGCAATGGTAACAAATCTGGTCTTTGATGGTCGTTTATCATCTGCCCAACCTTCTGCCCTGCCAAAGTAATATACCTATGTATTGACGACAAAAGGAGGGGAGCTGTCCATCCGCAGGTGCAACCACAAAATTGTACATGATGTTCCAATCCGTACTGCCACAGGTGTAGAGAAGATATTAAAGCTACGTCGTTCGCCATATGAGGTCATGACTTATATTAAATTGTGAAACTCAAAATGGAGTGAAGGGAACCATGTATACCATCTTCTAGACATCTTTTCTGTGCACAAATAGAAGCCATATTAGGCCATTTGGCAAAGATCTGCACATGGCCAGGTGATAGCCCTGCCCTGTACATTTCCTACGGCGCTCTCCACTGCACCCTCTCATTTTGTGGATTATCCGGTAATTCGGACTCAATTCCTTCAACTTCAGTGACAATGAACCACACTACTCCCTCATTCATTATTCTGAGTTGCCTGGACTAGCTTCAGCTCTGCCCAGGCTTCTCCACGGCTATACCCTCATTGCTCTACCGGGTCGCCTTGAGCAGCTTTCCCACGAGGCCGCCTCTCATCGACGCAGGAAATCAAATCGCACACTTTTCCGGATATTGCTGTGTTAACTGCACAATGGAACAATTTTTCTGCTTGCTTGCCTGCAGATTTGTGGAGTGGGGCTGTAGAGGAGGCTACCGTGCAGGTCTTTTCAGTGGCGGATGTAATTGCCGAGAAAGTGCTGAACTGCAAGAGAGCTTGGTTCATTGGCTTGCCGGACGGCCAAACAATTCTCTTACTGGACTCTGCGGTCCGAATGCTACCTTAATGGCCTCCCTTGAAAGCTACATGACCTCAATGGATTGTGATGATCCCCCATTCACCTGCCTGTATAGTTTTGTTTACCGCCAGAGTGGTACCACTCAAGCCTGCAAATTGCAACAGCCATGTTATATGTGCAAAGAAAATGTCGAAAAAATGAAAAACCGCTTTCTGGCCTCGAAGAAATAATGACCGGCTGGTGTTGTCTTGCGCATCAGTTTGTAGAAATGGCGTGGCCCTTAATCCCATTACGTTGTAATGATCTATGTATTCGTTGGGTTAAGTGGCAAAATAAATTGTAAGCGTTCTCACAAATGCTCGCATATAGCCCAAAGAATTTATTAATTATCAATACTAGCCTAGGGCTATTTATTAAATTACTGAGCTTTTCCATGCCGCCTAGATAGGGTATTATGCTTTCTAAGCGTATTGATTATTTGCTAGGTCGATTTTGACTCAGTGATTCAGGGATATGAGTGTGCGACAAATTATTATATAACCTCGGGCGCTTACCTTGTTAAATTAACAATCATGTCACTAGTGTCATTCCTAATAATTACACGTGTACTTTCACGTAAAATGTCATTTTCAAGTGACTTTTCGGATAATTTGTAGCAGTATGCCCTGGAAAAATATGTGCTACTCTTACGGGAGAATGCGGGCACTCCATGGTATGGGCAGAGCGGAGGCATAGTGAGCCAGCGTGATATACTTTAGCCCTCTTAATCTATTGGTCTCCAACAATGACAATTCTCTGGTAATACGGAACAGCTTGCAATCTGATCCCTGTGAAATTTGCACAGGTATTTAATGGTAGTGCTCATGAAAGAAAAACTAGCAAGGTGATTTAAGCACCTATATGGCGACTGCAGATAGAGCATAGTATCTAGACAACACGTGGAGTGTTACATTAAACCCACTTCTGACTACTCAGTAAATTTGTTAATAGTAGAAGCAGCGCATCGCACCGCTGACTAATTACCACAGCAATGAACAAGCCAACAAACTCGTTTGCTTTTAGACGCACCAAAATTCACAACCCTGTCGATTGTTCTAATACTTGCATATGGTTCCTGTGTAATACCCCAATAGGATATAATGGCACAACTTTCATTCCAGAGCTTGGCAGATTTTTAAAATCCAATGCTAGCGTTTACTTATCAAACGGAAACCGACGCGGAGACCTAAACATTTTGGAACGCTGTGTTACAAAGATTTTCCTTCTAATCTAGCTTTGGTTAGTTACACAGTGCAAGGTAGATCGATACTCCCAAAGCGCCTCTCTGTAAAGTATGCCAGTCATATTGCCGCTGTCGTGTTCTCAGCCTCTAGTCTCCAAGGTACACATATTGATACATCCATTTTGGCGTTCACTGGGCAAAACACCGTTGAAGTATCTGCGTGGTTTATTTTCTTCTATACAAGTTCACACAACATGGTATTAACTATGTATTACTCGAAGAACATTCAACAAGGGAAATGTATTACATCCGTACTTTGTATTGACTAAGTATCATTTAAAGAACACTCAACGAGGGAAATGTGTTCCATCGGCATTTCGTATTAACTGTCTATCATTCAAAGGACATTCAACAAGGGAAATGTATTCCACCCGCACTCCCCAACTACCAAACGGCGTATTACAATAAAATGGAAAATAAATTAGTGGTGAATGTTATCCTAAGCCATGCTGATGTAATGGTTATTGACAGGTAACGTCCGGTTTTAAATTCTCTCTCTCTCTCTCTCTCTCTCTCTCTCTCTCTCTCTCTCTCTCTCTCTCTCTCTCTCTCTCTCTCTCTCTCTCTCTCTCTCTCTCTCTCTCTCTCTCTCTCTCTCTCTCTCTCTCTCTCTCTCTCTCTCTCTCTCTCTCTCTCTCTCTCTGTGTAAAGTAATAGTATAGAACGCAAACGTGATTGTACTACATAATTTTTACACAAAGGGTACGTAAATATTTCAAACATGCTGGATATAAAGATTTGTTGATTTTGCACACATATCCACAACTTAATGTGGCGTACAACAAAAACATCAACTTTTATATATGTTTGGTTAAAGGTGATTGTGGTATTCAATGTTTTCAGCCTTTCAACATAATGAAACAAAAGAATTCATCGGGGTCAAAATGCATATCAAAGTTTGTTCAATCAGTTTTCCTCCCCTTGGTCACGAGAGGTCCATATCCTCGAGAGTAACCATCAACTTCTTTGTATTTACAGGTCTCGGAGATGCATGGGGGCATCGTACCACAAATGTTAACCCCAGAGAGAAGGAGCTGGGATCACATTTATTGCAAGTAAGAAACTGATTTCCAACACTCCATGTAAAGATTCTTCGTAATAATATTTAGGGCGCCATCTATCGGCCAGGGTAGATTCGTCATCTTTTGGCCGCCGATCCGTGAAGTTCTGATTAAGCCTGTGTCCCAATCATTTAACGAGCAATACATCTGAATTTTCGTTTGGTTGCAAGTGTATACAGCATTTCTCCCTGAGAGATAAAAAAAAAAAGAAGTAAACATCACAAAAAGACACAAAACAGACTTGACTCATCATTCGGCATGTACAACCCAAAAATCTAAACATGTACAATACTGTTCTATGGATCCATTAGAGAAGACAACCTGACAGTATATATTTTTGTCCTGAAAACAGGTACGTGAATAGTATTTGGGATTATTCTGATATATTTTCGTTAAGATTGAGAACTTCAAAAACATTCAATAGTACGAGGAATCTTTGCATACATTTGATAAAATGTAAAACTGTCAAGGGATATCATGGTTTATGTTCAGGAACTGGACAATACAATTAAAAGCAATCACGGGTTTGGTTTGTAGAATGTACGTGAAGGCAACCTATGGCCAGTTGCATCCGATACTTAAGTTGCTTTTGGAAACAGAGAAGGACGTGTGCGACACAATTTCGCAACTCTTGTCCAGTGACCTATTGCTCATTGCAAAATTGAACTGTCCCATTGCAATAACTAATGATACTTAATTAACTGTGAGTATTTGGCAAACCGAAGAAGGCTGGGTTGTTTGGTCCATCGGACAGATAAAGGCATTAATTTTGGTTGGTTATTTGTTAATGTAAACTTTGATCCATTAAATTCCATAAATCAATATAATTGGCATTCTGACAGAAACGGACATCTTATTTTTACATTCTGCGTCAAGTTTTTAAGCTGCCAGTTAACAATTGCTCTCATTTTCGGTAATAACGCCAGAATATTGCCCATCTGAAAGCATATTGAATACAAATGTTTTGCATGCAGAAACACTAAGTTAATATGTACAAAACTGATTTTTTAATTTTTACCACTATTAACGATGTTTTGTAAAAAAAAAAATGTCTTCAGGTGTTTTTAGATCATAATAAATTTAACGGCTTGTTGTAATTTCTGTATACAAAGTTGTGCTGTAAGATAAATTTGTCAGTCAAGGCATGGTCTTATGTTTTAAATGCAACACATTCTACGAAAAATATGTTTGCGAGTGTATTACAACAGGGTTGTATTAAAGGCGATTTAAGCCATGAGGCAGCAATTCGCTTGACGTTAGTACTCTCTACCTATGTCAGATAAGTTTCATACAGTTTTCACAAGATAAAGATAACATCAAGTATAAATATGATATGATAATGTGCACTGTGAAGATACAGATACAATCTTTAGCATCACTGCATTTTACATTTATGTGCAGACATTAGACTATATCATAACATACAGATGGCAACTACACCTTGCATGTATGTATGTATGTATGTATTTATGTATGTATGTATGTATACATACACATAATATATATGTATATATGATCATTTCCCTAGGGGTGAAATTAAGAGCACTCTCGTCGGTTTGTTTTCTTTATGGCTGATAGTTTGATTTTCGCCCAGTAATATGAGCGAGTACACGAAAAATTTATATCTTTACGGCCCAAACAGCACCAATATGCCATATGTCAACTAATACAAGCCATTTTCAAGACCCATTTTTTCCTTTCCAGTACCATTATTTATATTGTATTGTATTTTGTACTTCATAAAAAGACGCCCCGATTGCTTTAATTTGGTCCGAACGTCTTCAAAATAAATCATCGACTTTAATTTCATTCCGACATCAGACAGTACTTACGTGTGTTCATTGGGGCTTTATCCCCTCTACAACAAAACAGAAAAAAATCCACTTCGTTATTTTTCATGTGTGTGTCTTTGAGACATTTGAAAAGACAGTTGGTCGTGTCTCTAATAATGGGATTGTTGGTTCCATGAAACGAAAACCTGTATTGATTTCAGATATTTTACATTATTATATTTAGTGTAAATTATATGCCCTCATTGAAACTTGAAAACTAAGCAGTACCACTCCGTTGCCATTTATTGCCACACTGTCACCATTTATTTCCACTCTGTTATTTTGGTATGAAATATGTACAATATTTGTACTGCATAAAATACGATATAGGTCTTTTCAATTCTCAATTTATGTGTCCTTGTGGAACAGGCAAATTTTCTTGACAGTTTGTTGAAAGACCATTATTGCCACTCCGTTTCTGAGCTATACAACACTACCATAACGTTTGGTAACGGCATTGTAATAACAGAGTGGAAGCTTTGAAGTAGATATTGATATAACACCGGAACTGCAGACGAATATAAGAAATTCTAAACATGTCACAGATGACCCTCCTGCCATCCTTAATGAATTATGTAAGTGGCACATTTTAGCTCGCACGTTTGACAGCAAACAGTAGTAACGTTGTTGTGAATAAAAAGCACCCTCATACAGAATTGAAAACACGAAGGTAATATACAAGACAGCAAATTGGAGACAGTTGTTTCAGTCTGGCTCCCTGTACATACGAACTATGGACTGTATTATCATGATTATTGTTATGAATAATAGAATAGAGGGCATTCAGCTCTCTTGTTAGAATGTTTCTAAATCTAAATTAAAAAGACACGTAAAGAAATTAGTTTTTAGAAAAGATTTTAATTTTAGTGCAAATTGAGGCGCGAGAAGTTGTATTTTTCAGAAGAGTACTTTATGTGTAATTGAACTTTTTGTATTTTCCAGGTAATTAATAATTTGGCTAAAAAACAAGTACAAATAATGCACCACAAAGCTCACTACATTCAAGCTAATGATCGGGAATGACCAAATATGCAATAAATGCCCATATGTATGCATGTATGTATGTATGTATGTATGTATGTATGTATGTATGTATGTATGTATGTATGTATGTATGTATGTATGTGGGGTGGGGAGGGCGGATGGGCTGTTTGAACGTGTATTTTATCACGCACTATATCTTGTTTTACTCACTGTTCTTGTTCGTCTATACTGGCCGTTTGGTCTACTCACCCCACATGCACCAGCTTTTTAATCACCGTCGTGGCCGGTCCCTAATTAATACCAAAGAAGATAAGAGATGGGGTTGGCACAGTCGATTGAGCACAGAAACATGAGATAAATGTCTGGTTTTCGGATTTGTTCGGTGCATCTAGAAAATGCAAGGCAGGCTGCATGGACCCAACAATCACAGCTACCATAACAAAGCACAAAAATGTCCCGTTATGCTACGGAAAAGACTTGCCTCAAAGACTCGGGGAAAGGGTAGATGGGAAAGTGGGGTTATTTTCCGGCTACCTATATCCGATATGATACATGACCGCGGCAAATTAGCCAGATGCCACATGATGATGATCATCATCATCATCAGCAGCAGCAGCAGCAGCATCATGTCCTGTGATCATACACCTGTGGCGTCAAAAGACTCATTCCGCTCGGACAGGCTGTTACGCAGTTTCGTGTTTCAGTGTTATAGTAGTGACACAGCCATGTTGGCTTTCAAGTGACAATATTTTGGTGCTGACACGATACCAAACCTAGCCCAACAAGGGCTTTGCTTGCGTCTAATAAAGTCCGTTTGTATCTATGGCAAAAATACGCATTCCCGCGTCATGTCCTCGTTTTAACTTCAAGCCGCTTTTTCACTCTGGGGTCGCCGAGCACGGTTACAAATAAAATAGATTAAAATAGTGCAAATGTTACGCTATGTTTTGATTTGTACACAAGCATGCATGCCCTGAAAATTTATTTGGTAGAAGTAATCGGTATTCAATACACATCTTAATGATCTAGTGCACTCATAAAACTTCCATCGGGCGAAACTATGTAAATCGTAAGTCAGGGAGACAGCGCATGCTCTAAACAGTTGACATAACACACAAGATGAAGGAGGGAAAAGGTGCTATAATAGCCTATATTGAGAAGAAGACATAGTATTTAAGATGAAAAATATCAGATCACTTTTGATTTTCTCCAACACATAGGCTACGCTCGAATATGAAAAGATTAATTACATGCTAGGCTGAATTGATTGGCGTGATAAATGATCTGGCGAAGGTCTAGTCGTATGGTCATCAGAAGGCTGGATCACCTGTTTCAACGCCGCCGGAGGAAACAACTGTACTGCTGAGATCTGGTGCTTTGGCTGGCCTTGTCGCATGTCTGTGAAGCCTGACACGTTTCTAATCGACCGCATCCAAGAAAGTTAAGAAATCCCTGCCAAAGAGTTGAGTTCACAGTCATTGAAGTCTGTTGAACAGGCAATAAATATATAGGAGTGAAAGCACAAGTGCTCATTCACATCTTTCAGTTATGCCACACTTACGCAGAATGTACTCTGCACAATATATTTTGCTGTCTTTTTGTGTAGATTGCGGAGTCCATTATGTACGTTCTCTTACTTTCATTTGAAGAACTATTGGTGTTTTTTCAAAGTGTTCTGGTGCTCTGTGCGTGTAACTTGTCAAGGTATGGAGGGTTATTGAAAATTTAAAAAAGGACTGTATACATCAGGCCAGCAGGTAAACAGTTGAGTTAGAATTTCAGTTTGACAGTTGTGAGTGCTCAAAAAATTTCGGTAGCAAATTAAAATCGTGTACCTGCGTTTTTCATGGAAATCTCCAAAGAGAAATCTCCACACGCCAGAGACGACAACAAAGCTTGTCAGAAAAATTCAAACGTCTATTTAAATGACATTAAAACTTTGTCTAGGCTGGTAAATTTGGGATTATGGTGTAACCATTAGTTACGAGACTGTTGGCATGCATAGCATTCAACGTTCATCGATTTTTGCTTCCAAGAATGTGTGAATAGTCACGCCTAGGTTGCCTCTGTTTTATTTTTGTTGTTATTGTTTTGAAGCGGTTAAATTAAAAGAACTAGGCGACTGTAGACCTCACATAAATAACTCACTACAAGTAGACACACCTACAGGTGCAGGCAACCGACGCACATTTAAGCTTTTGCGGTTGATCCAGCAAGTTGGAGGCCAACGGTGCTACTCATTGACTAACTTCTCAAATCTTCGCCTACACGGCGGGAAATCCAGGTGGAATGGATCAGGCGACAATATCCTGGAGGATTTAGACACACCATTATTTCCTATTTGTTTTCAGACTCTGGATGGCTTCATTTTTGTGGTGAGTCCAGACGGCAAAATCATGTATATATCGGAAACTGCTTCAGTCCACCTTGGATTGTCACAGGTAGGTAAAAGTGAAGTCCGATACAATGAAGTACCGTACCCGTTCATTCCTATGTTTCCAGACTCTGGATGGCTTCATATTTGTGGTGTCTCCAGACGGCAAAGTCATGTATATATCGGAAACTGCCTCAGTCCACCTTGGTGTTTCACAGGTAGGTGATGTGCAGTACATTAACATGTACCAAACAAGCAACTCCTTTAAAAAATCAGCTGTAATGCTCATCTATTGTCTTATTTTGACCGTTTTACCTCAGGATTTGTCCAAATTCAATTAACTCTAAATTCACAAATGTCCCACTTATAATACGTCGTGCGGAGCTCCTGTAAGCGAATCGAGGACGAAAGTTGGCTTAATAAAAAATTAAGTTCAAGAACGCTAAAATCATTGTGCAAAAAAAAAAACACAAAAGCCCATATAAATATCTCTCTCTCTCTCTCTCTCTCTCTCTCTCTCTCTATATATATATATATATATATATATATATATATATATATATATATATATATACATACATACATACATACATACATACATACATACGTACGTACGTACGTACGTACATACATACATATACATATACTGTATGGCGATTTTATTCAGCATGCACGTGTACTTGGTTTTACATAACAATATCAATGTATTACAACAAAGGCTTGTAACAATGCACAACATTAGAAAAAGGGAATTTTGAGGCTACAGTTTAAGGCCAATGAGTATATTTTGTGAACAAGTGTATCTACAAAAAAAAAATGGCACTACGTCACATAAGGTATGCAGTGTTCTTAAACCACGACCGGGCGGAACTATCAGGAATTTGGCCTCGGTCCGCCAGGCCCAAGGGCCATCGGCTGGCAGCGCCTGCGGCGCCGCTGCAGCCGGGCCTGGCGAACCGGGGCCATCAAATTCCTGATAATTCCGCCCCATCATGGTTTATTCTGATTCCAACATGGTAAATTAGATTGATAAAAACGCAAACAAAATTATCTTGCGGGTGGGCCTGCAGCAGAAACCACAGCGCACGCTTCGAGCAGCATGGATATATATCACGTAATCATTTTGCCGGTCGTCGATTGTAAGGGATGTAGGAAAGAACGAACCAAAGCAGCAAACAATGTATATGAAAACTAAGTGTAACAGCCTTAAGAAATTATATCATCCACATGCGGACACGTAGTTCTAAACGGAAGCAACAAGTCAAATTTTCCAAATCACTTCGCACCCCAAACGTTTGCCTGCAACTGATGATTATAGCACGTCATAACGCACATGCACCGTTTCCCCGATGCTGACTGTGGCTCACATGCATGGATTTATGCTGGTCAAAATGGATTTATCTTCGTATAAAAGCACCGATTTACAAAGGAAAAATTAGACATGATCTTTGCATTATAGGCCTAAACACACCGAGGTGAGTGCATAGGCCTATTTTATAGTTTCACATGCAAAGAAAGAGGACTCTGCAGATTTGTATCGGGGGTAGGGGTGGGAGGGGGATACTTTTCCAGGAAAATACCTTTGTTCGGGAATTTTTTTGACCTTATCCGCAATAATAGAAAATATGGTCCCAAATTGGCGTTAAAAGGGTTCCAGGAAGAAAAATTTGATCTTAGTTAGGGAAATTTTCCCGAATTTGGGGCGATAAAATAGAAAAATAACCCTTTTTAGGGAATTTTTGGCAAAATACTGGACCTTTGTCAGGGAACTTTTGCTGAAAAGGGGCCTTCAGAGCGGCACATACCCAGTATCGTCACCAATGGGAGTAACGGGGGGGGGGGGGGGGAGGGCAGGCTTGTATCGAAGTGACGACGTTGTAGATTTCAAGTGAAAATCGGGTCATTTGGGACAAGCTTGCATCCACGTGAATTAGGCTACATTGTTTACATCACAGGGCATATATTATCCGAATATAATTGCCCTGGCTCCAACAGTGAAACGGGGCCATTATCGCCGCTGCCATGTTATAATTCAAAATCATATCAACAGATATGTTGTTTTATATGAAACTTCATTTCATTGTCCTATTTTTAACTTTTAAATGTTATTTAGAATAAACGAGTTGATGATTTGTAAAAGCAGCTTTTATAATTTTGTACAGAACTCAATACACGGAACATTCCAGCCAATTAGGATTGTATACTTTCATTTTAGTATAGAATTTAATACATGTAACATTCCAGACAGTTAGGAATAGGATTGTGCAGTTTCATTTTAATATACTACTCAATATGCAGGACATTCCAGCCAGGTGGGATTGTGCACTTTCATTTTAGTGCACGACTCAATACACAGAACGTTCCAGCAAGTTAGAATTGTACCGATCAAGACGTTGAGTATTAATGAAACATGTCACAAAACAGATCACTTTTTAAAATGGCCACCACAATTTATGAAAGTATTCTAGATATATTCAACTTTATCCATTATAAGTTTGTTGTTTCTATGTGCAGCAGGTTTTAATATATAGGCCTATCTTTGCAAACAACCATGAGAAGTGACAGGGACACACCAACCTACAGCACCGCAAAGACAAGTAATCTGTATTGGAGGGGCACCTGAACAACCTTTGTCCTTCCGTGCGTAATTAATGGACATTGAAATGATTTCGCTTATGTACATAAATTACCTATCAGGGAACACATCGCGGCTTTATTCAAGAACGCGTTTACGTGCAGTACTGAAGCAATCAAGTTCACTGCAGTGATTAGAGTTTGGGATCAAACACCGGTAGGCCTAGTTCAAAATACGCCACCGCCCGAACAGCCGCGATCCTGTTGTCAGCGAAGGCCATGGACTCCATATTGGTCTTCAAAACAGAATGCCTACATGCCAGGGTTCTTTGCTCACGTGCTACAATAAAATACCACTCAGCAAAAAACATAACAGGACAGCATGCTGATATACAAATAATTAGTTCGTCTTCTCTATCAGTAATGAGCCATGTATGACTCGCACTCAATATACCAGCCCCATATTCTTTTACTTTGTATCTGGTGGCCGTAGCTTGGGTGAACTCGAATCTTCATGTGGTTTTAACAAAAAAATATTTTGAAACGGATCAATATGCGGAACAGAGTTTGCCAGTACTGATAAACGTGTTTATTTTACTGTATTTTTGAGTGGAACAGTTTTGCTTTATTTTGGAGATTTAAGCGACTTGGTTTTTGTTAAATTTTATTTAAAACATGCACACGTGCTACGAAACTTCTGGTAGGAATCATCTGGTTTTAACGTATTTAATGAACACCATACAATACATATTTAACCATAATTATTAGCAACAATTGGAGATAAGAGTTCAAAGCATAAATGCATAAATAGCGCAAGCATCAACGATATTTCAATAATTTGGAATAAAATATGGCTCATTAGGAGATAAAAACGGGTATTTCTTCTCATTTTGACACACAATATATGTTGCATTGTGATGATTGCATCAAATACTACGAACGAACTTTCCTCACAGCCTGTACGTGGTACCCCTTCAATGTTCATTAATTCTAACCTGAACGTGTTTATCTCTTTATCGACTTAAACAGAACAGATGTTATTTTCCATTCATTTTCTTAGTGTGAATAAGGCAAGAAGTTCCGGGATTAAATACAGCTTGCGCTAAAGCCAAATGCAATTAAATGAATTTGGGCGTATGCATTGTTTGTATTGCATTTACACAGCTATGTATTTGTGTAGCCAAAGGCATGCAACGTCTGTCATTTTTGTCTGGTTTACCAATAGTGTGTTTACTCTTTTAACCACACGTACTTTGTTTTATCTGCCATTGTAAAATAAACAGCATGATGACAAAATTACAAAAAAGGTAAACGAAACTTGTGGCTAGCGTTAGTATTTTCCCATAGTTCAGCCTATATACATGTATGAACAGGTTGTAGCTTGCAACCAGTCAATGTGACGTCACACTATCATTATTTAATGGAAATTTTTGACATAAAGGACAACTTGCTTAGCCTTATGACGAGTAAAATCAGCACCTTCATGATATGAGACGGGTATGACATGAAGAGTTATTCTGGTTTCAATAAAGGAGTAAAATATAAAGTTACTTGGAAAAGTTATCGGAAACAACCCTTGCCAATTAGATTTTGCAAATACCAAACCAATGCGCCGCTAAAAGCGAACCCTCTTGTTGATTTTGCATCCTTAGGGTGACGACACAGGGCCATGCAGGCAACGTGATACGAGGGAATAACTCGATATCATCAAAAGGGATATAAGCAGAAACAAAACACATTATTGCATAGAGGATGTTATACTTAATTCAATTGTGTTTAACTTTTCAGGGGTATATAACATTTTTTAAAAAATCATGCCTTCATGTTGATATGGCATGAAGGCATGATTTTTTTTAATGTTATATACCCCTCAAAAGTTAAACACAGTTGAATTAAGTATAACTTCCTCTTCATGCTATAAAGGGTTTTTGTTTCTGCTCATATCTCTTTTGATGATATCGAGTTATTCTTTTCGTATCACGTTGCGTGTATGGCCCTGTCATTCATGTGCTTTAGGAGCTTTAAAAGGAAGTAAATTGCAGTGTCTTGTGACGATGCGACTTTTTTCTAGATGACCCCTGACTCCATAGGATACCACTAAAACAACAATATGTCTTTGTTGAATGTGAAACCAACTATATATAGGCCTACCCGTGCCTTGTCAGAAATGAAACACAATACAATTGTTCCTGTGCTTTGCAGCAAAATAATACTTACATCCTTGCCCCATACGGGGGGGGGGGTGCATGATTAAACGATAGGTAGAAAAATAAATATGAAACGGTCAGTTATGTATAAGGGATACAGGACATGTAGCCCAGAATTGTGTATAAATAAAAATATCCTGGATTTGTGGCTGTACCTTGACATAAGTTTTGGGGAAGCTGCGCTGTCAAACCATATAATGTGTCGGACCATCGGACGTTATGGTACATATAACAGTATGTACCTTTGTGCATGACTTGCTTGGAAATTACGTTGCAGGTCATAATTATTTTGAACATTTATATGTGCCTATTCTGGGACAATGTAAGACACATGACATGTCAAATTAAAATTCATCATTCGAAAAGAGGTGGCCTAAATAATAGTACACATGGGCAACTCGAAAGCCCCCGCTCCAGTGTTTTATCACATTGCATATGAACACTTAGGTGCCGCAATATGAACTCACATACACAGTATTGTCAAAGGGATTGCAATGTCAAAGGGATTGCAATGTCAAACCACAATGTTGGTGTATTTTAGGTGGAACTGACGGGCAACAGTATCTACGAGTACATCCATCCGGCAGACCACGACGAGATGACCGCCCTACTGACCGTCCATCAGCCGTATCATGCGCACATACTGCAGGGTAAACTATCTTAACATACCAATATGCATAATTTACAATATACATATATATATATATATATATATATATATATATATATATATATATATATATATATATATATGTATATATATATATATATATATATATATATATATATATATATATATATATATATATATATTCTGCCTGTATACTCAGTGCTTGTTCCTATTTCATAAATGATATGAAGGCACATTTTCCCAGTGGATAGATATTCATCCTAAGGACCAGATTTTGTGAACGAAGCACGAAATGACATCGATTAACAAGCGACATCGACAAGCATACAAACAAAAACTGATCTAAGTCTTGTAACAACTTTCTAAGCGATGTCACCTTTGTATATTTTTTTCTCTGAGGCCTAAAAGACATTTGACATACAGCAATTGATTGTGGGGTCAACTTACGTCAAAGAGAAGAGCCACCTTTACATCAAAGAAGCCAAGGCGTCGGTAACTGTTTGCAGAAGCCATGTTTAAGTTGCTAATCCAAGCTAAGCATCGGGATACCTGGGAGCGCATCGGGATGCACATAGCAACTGTCAGGCATTGGCTGGCTTTAGTTTACCCTACTGCTCATCTATATTAGCCAAAACGTTGCCAAGACATGATACTCGCACCATTTTATGTATTAACTTGTGTTTTTGTTCTCTTGCGCAGATTTTGAAATAGAGAGGTCGTTCTTTTTGCGCATGAAGTGTGTACTGGCCAAACGGAATGCAGGCCTTACCTGCGGAGGCTACAAGGTAACAGTACTCCTTTCTCTACACCCCACTTGCACTTGTCGTCCCTACAACACCAACATGTAACGCTTTTGTCTCCGTCACGTCTTCCGTCTCTATGCTACAGTTGTTCTAACCAGCCACCGACAATAATGACAGATCGATTTAAAATTGCATTGGATTTGGTAATTAAGTACAGGGCCGGTTGGCATAGAAAGTATACACTGATGCAAACTAGTTTGCCCAGGGAGTAAACAGGCTGGGCACTGAAAAGAAAGAGCTGATTTATATCTTGATGTTTACACAATATTTTCTTTATTGACTCATCCTGTGTCTATTAAGCTGACTGAAAGCACACTGCAATGGCTCCGAAAATGTACTGACACTACCAACTGGTTATACTATTACCGATAATATTTCTATGCCCATTATTCCATAGGAAACCATTCAATGAAAGGCTTTGATGAAAGTTTAGTGACCCAAGTTTCAATCATTAAATCATGAGAATTATCAATGTCGTGTATTCATGTTTTCCCGAAGAGCCATAGACATACAGAGGCTGTCCCTTGGCTCTTGCTACAATGTAAATGATGGTTACAGTGGAGGTGCCTTGCTTCCGTAAGTGGGGCCCATGCGCTTACATTGAGTTTTTGGCGGGAAATTGCACACTTCCTGGTTGACTCTTCCTGTCGTCTGGCTCAGTTGCACTTGCAGTGTCGGTCAGACGCCAGTTTGCCATTTAAAAAGATTGCCAGGTGCAGTGTGTCCTCTTACTGTGGATGGGGCGCTGGAAATGGGAACGGAAATAGCGCCGATATTTTGGCTCCAGATATTGCGAGCTGAGGCTGAGTTGCTTTGGAAATCGATGTTTTAAGCGACAACACTTTAATGACAAAATGGCTGAATATCAATCACGTGACCAACCCTGAAATTGACAAACATAACTTCTTCTAGCATTGTCTCCACTAAATAAAAGTGCACATAGCAGCCGGAAAACTTAACCATCCCCTAAGAGAAGAATAAAATGTGTTTCTGTTTACCTGAAGTCTGTTAACCGAGTACGCACAATTAGAGAATGTTATCGAACATTTTATTAAATTTTGGCGCGCAAACATAGAGAGTGGTTTAACTGTGTGCTTTCAGGTAATTCACTGCAGTGGTTATTTGAAGATCAAGCAGTACACAATGGACATGGCGCCCTTCGACGGATGCTACCAGAACGTTGGTCTAGTGGCAGTGGGCCATTCCCTCCCACCAAGTGCCATCACAGAAATTAAGATGTACAATAACATGTTCATGTTTAGAGCCAGCCTGGACCTCAAGCTCATATTTCTGGATGCTAGGTAAGGGAAATACACTTACTTCTTTAAAAGAGAAGGTTGGTCAGTAGCGACAAAATACGCCATGTGATGATATTCCAAGATAACAAACACGACCGTGACAACTGTCTTACAAACAGTGTGGCATAATTTGTTTTCTCTACGATTTTGCTTATAGAGGACTGCCAAACGGGCAAAGTGACATAGTATTACGTATTGCACGCGACAACTTCATTTGAACAAGTGGTGCATGGATTTTTCCCTCCCGTAGAGTTGTGCGTATGCTGGCATGAAAACTATTACTTTCTAATAGACTGCAACTTTTCAAACCACTGTAGGTACATTGTTATTATTGTTGAACCAATGGTCAACTTTTGTCCGTCATAGTGTTTTGTTTTTTGTTTTTTGTTTGTTTGTTTTTTTTTCTTTGTTTTGTTTTGTTTTGTTTTGTTTTGTTTTTTTCACGTTGGACCTTTTTTAAGATGTGCTGTACACAATGTGTCTGATTAAGTTCTTTGGGTAAGGAAAATTCTGATCTGAGCATAGTATTTTACGGTACTTCGTGACCTACAGCCATATTGGTCAAAACTGAAATCATGCTCCATAGTTTCCAGATACCGCAACGTAATTGTTATTTCTTGCCCTTTGGCATTCCTCTTGAACTTGTATTTATCTGGCTACTGGAATCATAACTCTACGATATTTGCTGTAGGCCTTGCTTAGGACTGCATAAACATTAGCTCTGCAGTGCTTCAATGATTGTTTTCATACGTATGATTGGTTAACTGCATAGACAGTACCTCCGCACTAAATGATGCTCTTGTGTTGGATTAGGTCACTACACACAAATGTCATGTGATTGCTGTAGTAAAGTCTGCCTTGTTAACGGACTGGTTCTCTGTATAGACAGCTGTGAAGGAAATTGGTTACTTACGTTTTACCTTACTTTTTAGATCATAGTGACGCAGAGAACGATATTGTCGCACATGGTTGGTTTAGAGTATGATATATATATATATATATATATATATATATATATATATATATATATATATATATATATATATATATGAAACATTCAAGCACACAGGTTATGCTGGACTTAACATTTGCTTGTGTTTAAAGTTGGAAAAAGTCCAACAGTTGCACACCCTGTGACTATGAATACACATACGGCTATGGTTGATATGTGTCAGTATTGCTAGGAGAACGATTTGATTAAACGTTTGTGTCGTCCAATAAGTCAGTATGTACTTTATACTAAGTCAATTTAAACACAACTGCATATTAATGACAAACTGGAAACTCGAAATGGAACACACTGATATTTTCAAGACAAGCATTTATGATGTTTAGTGGCGTCTTGGATGTGTACGCATTAGAAGTTGTAAGAGGCAATGAACGAACAAGCTGACAATGTATCAGTTGTACATTTTAACGCTCTTTGACTTTGAGCAAATCATAAAAGAGACTCGTGTTTGTGCAAAAAAAGGAAAAAATGAATAATTAAATGTTGCCACAGATATCTGTTTACTGAAAAGAGTCCAAAATGCGCAGTTATACAAGCACCCTTAATAGAACTGGACTTTTTTTCATTTTCACTTGGATGGCTCAATTTGGTCGTAAAATTCCACAATACAGCACATGGTCCATATTTTGATGGCTTTGAACATGACTCTACCAGCCCTTTTATACCTGGTTGGCTTCATCAACCACCCGTTGTTGAGGGTGCATGGCTTCATCCACGGCCTGACATGGCCTTCTCAAGGTCTCCATGCAGCATAGATAAGCCTTGGTGTATGGCCGCTTGACAGAGATGAAAGCCAGGCAAGAGTGTCCGACTTGATTGCCTGTATGGAGGGGATACATCAAAGACCACGGTTAAATGCGTTTAAACAATCCGCTTTTACCAGTGTGCTATTTCAAATTAGTTCGTCCTTAAAATACTATTGATTGGTGAACCAGATCGCAGCTTCAGCGCTGGCGTAATGAATGCCCCGCGCCCATAGCACAGATA
Source organism: Hermodice carunculata (assembly GCA_964020975.1). Lineage (NCBI taxonomy): Eukaryota > Metazoa > Annelida > Polychaeta > Eunicida > Amphinomidae > Hermodice > Hermodice carunculata. The sequence continues at coordinate 28,347,480 of OZ026614.1, read as the reverse complement.
AAAAGATGGCCCTCCATTGATTGCAGCCTTGACAAGATAATGTATTAACTGGCAAACACCCCTTTTCCCAACTTAACACAAATATTTACCACCGCTCTGATCTATTATGGTCGTGTAGGAATATTTTGGATTTCGTCTAAAATTACAAATGTAAATTATTGCAAATGCGGGAATGGGTCGTTGTTAGCTTTAACTGTGCGAAACAAAGACCACCCAGGGAGCTATAACGACATCCCGTACGTCCACAGGCTGTTGCAAAAGGCGCATGGGTGTAGTTTTAGGTGCCACTGTTTTCGCTGAGATAAATGGAGGGATTGTAAAATGGCATTTGCAGATTATATATGTTGTTGAAATGAACACGTTCAACAAGCTTCTTAATGTGTTCCTTTGAAAGGAAAATGTCCTTGTTAGCTGACGCTATTAATAACTATACAATGGTAGGCAACCTAATCCTTTTCGTAGCATTTGTTTTATTATATTTTGTTCAAGGAACGGCCGGTAATTCAGAAACTTTTGGGTAGTTTTATACTCTAACTTGTATTGAATACATTAAAATTTCGCGAGAAGCGAACCTTTCCTTTTGTAAGAGCACAAACGGGTAATCGCCAGACCCTCTACTACTGATTACTACATTGTAAACACACCTGTAGCATAACTTAACAAGAAGCGAAATGAAACTTCAATTATATCACACACACACACACACACACACACACACACACACATATATATATATATATATATATATATATATATATATATATATATATATATATATATATATATATATATATATATATATATTTTACTCCGTGTTTCCATGGATATGACGATCAGGGTACGTGTAGGTGAAGCTCCGAACTTCACGTTTATCTTTAGTTTCCAATATGACACATCATATAAATCCAATTAATGTCTTTGATCACAAGTGTGTACGTTCTGATATTTAATTTAAACCCGAGAACCCATCTCTGGCTTTTGAACACTTGTCAACTGGCTTATCAGCCCATTGTTCTGAGACCATTGCGCAAAATGTTGTGACCATCCATCGTCTTTACTCTTTTACCAATTAAAGCCTTCTTCTTTGAAGCGGGATTCAGGTAATGAAGGTCAAGGGGCCTAGATATCTCAGAGCACAAATCATGAATATCCATGCATCCATTTGCTTTTTTTGCATCTATTATTCATCTATCTAATTGTATTTGTATTCCTAAAACAACAACGGAAAGCCAGAATTGATTAACTGGCATCATACCTTGCATGAATACTTGAAAAAGAGCCAAAGAGTCCTGGTTGCTTCATGAGCACCATAGGAAAGTATAATTTCTACATAGAAAGTATTTGTATGGGGAAAGACACCTCACTCAATTTCCCGTTATCCAAAGTAGATGCCATTAACGTGTTTGCAATTTCCATATAAAAAAAGATAAAAAGATTATATGGCAGGTCAGACAACACCGTACCGATAGCTATCACTCAATGTTAAACAAAAAAAAAGGTAAAGTTAAGTAAGATACCAGTGCACAGTTTCTCAGAGAAAACAAGTCCCCCCACACCGCATTATTTATTCGCGCCAAATTCTTGACAACACTTTTGTTGATAAGTGCAAAGAATATGACACTGTATATTCTTGTTCTTGTTTAACCCCATGACATTTCATGGTCACTGGTACTCCTGCAAAACCACTGGTCGCTTGCTTTCATCTGACCGCGAAAACGCAGGCTTGCGAACAGGTTAAAGTAAGGAGCAAATCCAAAAGTCATAAACCGTAAGCTTTGAGAACACAATGTAATTCCAGAATATGTGCAACAGTTTTGACAGGGAGCTGTATGTGACATCACTCTCTCTGAGCGTGGGTAACACTCCCTATTGCGAAATCGATGGGCATTTTTCAGTGTTCCTAAGATATACAGCCCCACTTCATGTGGACCACTGGTGGTGCTCTCAAACCTCAAAGTAGGGACCCAATTGATTTTTTAAATAGCATTTTTAAAACTCCTATGTTTACGTCCTTTGTTGTTATATCATAAAATTTATGATTTACTCAAATGAATTGGAGTTGCCTTTTTAGGGCACCAAATTGTATATCCTCTCACACAATTGGAAAAGATGTGATGTTCTGCTTCTTATATGCGACTTAAATCCAAAGATAAAGCTCCACATTACAGGCAATACCGTGTACGACACGCTCTTCTGCACCTTATGGTCTGCGCTTGATTCCTGTAGCATACCCAGGTCTTTAAAAAAAACCTCATCGCCTTTCGGCTTCCATCCCAAGTGATACTGTATTAATGAATGAGAGACTCTTTTACATGAAACAATATCTAATTCATTTCTGCCACGTACAAGTTTTTATTTCCTGTAACTAGCCATTTGATTGTGTGCTAGAATACGTGATCAAGGGTACCTTCATCTATCTCCGTCAACACTTGTTTGTACGTTCGGCAAGTGAGATCGTACGACAGCCCCAGGCCGGGGCTGTCTGCCGGGGCTGGCTGCTTGCTGCCAGCTCCGGACAAACAGCGATTGGAAACACTTGAAAGGCAAAATGCACACTGGAGAGCATTTTAATTAGGCCACGAAACACGTTTAGATTAAGTATTATGGAGAAAATGCAAATTGAACACCCGGGTCGGACAACAAAGTGACACTGCACAGTTGAAAGGAGAGTATACAGAGGCATTGTTTATTTAGGTAATGTAGTTCTATAGAAACATCAGTCATCGCCTACTTGCAGCAAGCCACAGACAAAATCTGCATATGCCAATACAGCCCGAGACTGCTACACAACACCATATACACGTATTTACAATGGTGACAGTTTAATACTTGACACGCAGAGACAATATCATTAATATTGCACGTTGAACCAGCAATGACCAGTTAGGAGTGTTTGCAATAATTATTCTATGTTCATACCCAGTTTATGCATTTCTATGTATGTGTGCAAACACAGACATTCTTTCTTCTCAAAAGTCTTTATTTCTTTCTTTCCTTCTTCCTTTCTTTCCTTTTTTTGTCTTGCTTTCCGCCTGCATCTTGTCCGCTGCTTTTCGCGTAAGCAACTCTACCTAGAAATCCAAACATTTGCATGGCCATGGCCCTAGAATGGAAATTAATCTTCTGACTTGAAATAATTTAACATTTTAAACCCTTTCCTCCTTGAATTAAGACTGAGTCAGCAGCTTTCTTTGGCATGGGTTGGGCACTAAGTGTCCAACCCATGCCAAGGAAAGCTGTTAACCTGGGGCATGTGATCTTGATAAGTCTCATGTACATTTCTCAGTCAAATTGTTTTTCATAACTGTTGAAATAAGTTGAAAACACTGAAGCAGACAACATTTGACCATGCTGGTTTTGACCAGTTTAAAGGGGAAAGGGATAAAATTATGCAAATTAGAGGCAATTCGTCAAAAATTCAAATCTTCCATATCTTCAAAACTACTGTACAAATAGGTGCCATTCCCAGTGCAATACATGGATTTGTGTCATGGGCAACTTCTGTGCTATGCAAACAAAAGTTGAGGAATATAATTTACGCTAAATTCATTGACTACCTTGCAGACTGTCCACAACACACATCATCTCTTCTACCACAAAATGTACAAGCTGGTTAGGGATGGTTCAACATTATAATCATTTTTGAATTAGTACTTAGGGTACTAAATTTCATGACCCCCCTCCCTCCCCCCAAAGTAGTACTTTAAAAATGATGATTTTTCCCCCAAAATCATAGCAAAATTGCACAAAACAGGCCAAAAATTGACCATCATTTTCCATTTCCTGTGAAAGTGTACAGACCCATTTAACCCCCTCCCCCCTTGCGTACTGTAAGTACTAATTAAAAAATGATGAAAATGTTGAACCATCCCTTACCGTTATCTACCTCCAGGTTGTAATGCAGCCATTTTGCATGCATAATAAATTAGCTTGCATCGTCTGACCCTGTCTCATAGGCAACTTACGATTAATAGTAGAATTGACTGTCTGCTCTGAAACGCTGCAGTCTTGCAGCAAATGAGGAAAAAAACCTGCCAACAACAACAGTGTAACAACTTTGCTTCTCAGCAAAATATAGCAAATCTCTTCCTGTTCACGTTGAAGAGATCTTTCAGGCCCAAATAACTAGATGGCCCCATCACAATGCTGCAGGCTTCATGACAAGCATTGCCTGGGGCTATCTTAACCAACCGTTGATCCCAAGAGACCACTGTATCTCTGTAAAGGAGCTTGTAATGCGAATCCTCGGTCACAAATAGCCTAAGAGTAAGAGATTTGGCTTGACCACTCAAAGCATAACTATCTTCCAGTCCAAAATGATTGTTTTGACAACTTCATGGACTTCATAACCACAGACGTGGAGTGTGGAATAATTAAGCATGTGGATCAGGGTCATCCTAGTGATTTGCTCAAGCCTGCAGTGGCAGACGTTAAATGTTTCTTTTTATTGGTCTGCCCCATGGGGGGACCCTTTATGTATTCGGGTTGTCCGTCCTTCCGGATTTGCACACGGACGTCTGTCCGGATGTGCAAATTCTCTTTACCGTGATATCTATAGAATGCCTCCATGTATATTGCTCAAATTTGGCAATATGCTTATCAATATGCTTATTTTTCATGGTAAGATGAACTGATTAGATTTTGGTGTCACCATGACCTAATTTGAGCAAATGGCAGACTACTCACATGCTCGTTAGGGCTCGTTACTGCAATATCTCCAGAATGCTCCTATGTATTTTGCTCAAATTGAACAGTATGCTTATCTAGCATGCTAAGATGAACTGAGTAGATTTTGGTATCACCAGGACCTAATTTGAGCAAATGGCAGCCTAACTATATGTTCCTTAGGGCTCGTTACTGCGATATCTCCAGATAGCGGACCCTTCATTAAGTCAACGCTTTGCGTTGAAGGCATGTCTAGTTCTTCTTGTCACCTGTGCGATGAGATCTGTGTTTCATAGGTACCCTATATTATCTGATCAGTTCTGGTGTTTTTCCCTTGTCTTTTTGTCAGATAATGAAAAAACAACGACATTTATGTCTTACCACAGAATTATCTGTATAATAGATTTTTTTTCATGTAGTTATTTTCCCTCGGATCACAGTATTATGTATATATTGTATACGGATGTACAATTGTAAAGTTTATTTCTACATTGTACGTTCTCAACCATACTTAAAAGGGCCAACCCTTTCTGGAGTGGGCACCTCCCTACAGTGGGCACTTTTTACCAGTGCCACGAGTGCTCTCAGAGAGCTTTCACTGTATAAGCAAACCGTGGAATTGTGGGTATACCGAGTCTTACCTTTGATGATATTCAAGTTTTAAAATGTAAAATGCTTCTTATTAAGTTGATTTTAAACACAGTTGGAATTACACTTCTTCCTGCTGTACATTTGAAGATATTTGAGATGTAAAGTTTGGAATACAGTATTAAATGAAGTCAATGGATGATTAGCAGTTATATCATACCCTCTGGGCACTTATGCTGCTTTCCTTGTTTTGTTTTTATTTTTTAAACAATTACATATAGATGTGTCAATCCAGTTTCAGGTTTTAGATTTGTGCTGTAGGTGCATCCAATGAAATGAAAAGTGAAAAGGAGTAAAATTTAAATTGATCATAATTAGGTATACTTCCGACCTTTAAATGTGGAATAGCTTCAATTGTTTTATAGATAGAGGTGTCAATAGCAACATCAATTCATTGGTTTGTAATGTAGATGTCTCGAATGAAATGAATGTAAAAGTTGTAAAATATGGAAATGTGCTAGTTAGGCATACCTAGAAGAATTAACTTTAAACCTATTAAGGATGAAGGGGCGAGTTCAGTTCAAAAAGTCATTGTCAAGATACACTTGATAATTATGTGACAAACTTTCAAAATATTCTTAGTTTCATTACTTTCAAGACACAGTAACAGCTATATTTGTCTTGGACTGCGGAATAGGTTGACTACTAGGAAGTGGTTCTGGGCAAAAAGACACAAATACAAATGTATATTATTCGTAATTCCTTGAAAGCATTCTGGTTTCTATGAACCCGGAAGTCGATTACTACTCGAGTCTCGCAGCCCACAATACCCCAGTTCTCCTTGCGTAATTTTACTGGCACCGTCATAGACAGACAGGCAGGCAGTGTATGGTGTTTAGTGAAAGGCCAGGGTGAGAATATTGGGTAACGTTGGTTGACTAGATTTTACATCAGTCAATTAACCCGGATAAGAACAAATTACAATAAGATGATAGGCTGACATGTCCTATCTTCATTAGTGTCGCGGTTTTATTTGTTTGGTTTATTATTTTTTTATTTTGTTGTTGTTGTTGTTGTTGTTGTTGTTGTTGTTGTTGTTGTTGTTGTTGTTGTTGTTGTTGTTGTTGTTGTTGTTGTTGTTGTTTTTTGGGGGTAATTTTGTTTTTGTTTTTGTTTTGTTTTGTTTTGGTTTGTTTTTTTTTCATGTTTTTTACGACAATGGCCTCTCTTTTCATATTTTAATTACTCTTCGAAATTTCAAAATATGTAAAAACGAAATTATGTTAAGTTATTTACCACAGGCCCTATTAACAAGAAGTCTGCAGTAGACCCTGCACTTCACATACTAAAACTGTGGTAGCCACTGTTTTGTGGAAGATGCCACATTATAAAATTAAGGGGCTACACAGAGATGATAACTTTGAATGTGACCTGCATTATGCCCTCCACTGTACGTCTATATATTTTACGTTTGGAACGAGTAAGACTCGAACCTGCAACCTTTGGCACCAATATCCACCCGACCAAATACCCATTCTCAAAAAAGAATGGTTCAATGGATGTAGTTATGCGCGAGTGCCATATCAACACGGTTATGCAGTATAAGTACTGAGTCGGCATTTATTTCCAGAATCGGGGACTTCAATCTGCCAGCATTAAGAAAATGCTTAATACATATTTTATGTTTGGAACGAGCGGGATTCGAACCATATATGTTCCCATTGCCAGGGTGACCAATATAGCATTTGCTGCAAAGCGTTTGCCATTTTTCTGCTGAATGTGAATAACACCTAAATCTAAACAACCTGCCAAAATGCAAATACACATTTGCAGGTTGGCCCCCTGCGCGCTTACATGTTGCACGTTTAATGGTTACTTTATCTGATGCGGCAAAGTTTACTGGACTCCCTGTAGCTTCCCAGCAGGCACGTTGAGATATGATCGATTTGAACAGATATATAATACTGCAAGTGCCGCATGCACAAATTTGTAGTTCGATTAAGACAAAGGCCAGGCAAAGCCAAATAAATGGAACAATATAGCGATTCTTTGCCAGTGAAATACATGGCTAGTGACCATGTATGTTTCCTCTTGAGGTCAAACAGGCAGAGGCTTTACGAAGTTTGTCATTCGATAAATACGATCACAGTTTAATGTGTCCTTTATCCTTTGGTTGCTAGGCGTCTTCAGGGGATGGAATTTTCCACATTTGGTTCCATGTTGGATTTTTTCATATTGTACATCATGCAAAACTGTATAACCTGCACAGCTATAAAGTATATAAAATGCCGTCAGCCGTGTCTGCCACCAGGGATATGCAACGAGGTCCATATCCCTGGATATAAACAATGATATGGTTGTAATGTACAGAAGTGATTTATGCCCCAGTACTCGAAACCGAGGCTCATGAATGTTGTATATCAAGGAAATTCAGTAATCCTATGATGCTACCTGGTTTGACGATTTGCTTCAATGCAACGTTCGTCGCATCATATTGTAAGTAGTTCCATAAAGACAAACTTACAGTATTTCAGTTTTGATTTTATTTTCATAAGAATAGTGAGCAGAGATTACACGACTGGAACGAAGAATGATATACCTTACTGTATGTTAAAGGTCAAATTTCAAATTGGTTATTTTTGCGTAAATATTAAATCGAACCTGTAGGAAAACAGACTTACCATGCCATAGTTACCAAACTTTTGGAAAGCTGTAGTTTTGGTTTCTTAATTCACATTGGTTCTACAATGTAAAGACCAAACAGCTTAGGACTCGTCAAAGGAAAACTGACGAAAACCAATACTAATCACCTACTGCCGTGTGATGTCAGTAGAGTGGCAGCCTTAACCGTAAAGCAGATCATGTGATGCACATAAATATCATTCGTTCGATCAACAAAATTTCTTTGTGCATAAGGAAACAAAAACACTGTACCAATACGGAAATATATGGGCTCTGACTGAAAACTTGACTTCGCCCGTTCACGTTGCATTGTGGGGTTGATTTTAGTATCGTCAGTTTGGCTGGCATAAAGCATTAACTTGTTGCCCATTTGTCTCTGTTCATAACAATATGTTGATATTTGATAGGTATTTTGTCATACAGATAAATATAACCTCATGACATTTCTGTGATCATTTTTGTGTTTGCCATAAATACATGACCCTTCATCACAATTATCATACCTCATAAATTGAAAGTCCTTCATTCGTTCTGATGATATCCATACAGTGCAAAATGTAATGATTTTCTATGGATGCCGTCGAAAATAAGGGCCACTTTAAACTTCCAACTTATGCAACTACGCTTCTCTTGGCCATATGACATATGGGAAACATACAGAAAAAAAGACAATTTTGACGACCATTTAGTCACAGTACATACAACAAAACACCAGGTAGTAGTGAATCTATCATCTACAATAAAAAAAAAGTGTTCTCCTACATACCAAACGCAAGGTGTCCAAAATAATGGTACAACAGGAGCAAAAGTGAAGCAGTTCTGAACCACAAAAAACCAATCCAGTCTCTCTACACTCCACAGCCAATCTAGGCACTATTGACATCTAAACCTATACCTTATATACTCCATATTAACACGTATAGCCATGTATGTTCTCAAGAATAAGAATGAAATGTGTTTTTATGGGTAACTTTGCACTTTCTAAGATTTCAAAATTAGAACTAACGTGTCTATATTTCATTTATGCTGACTGACGAGTCTAATGCTTTGAAAATTCCAATCATTGCTTTTGAGTGTTACAAGCGGGGAGCTCCGCTAACGACGCGGTAGAGATTTGCATATACATATGCACAAATGGACGTGCTTCTAAGTCTCGGGCAAGCTCTCAAAGTCACACTATAAGCAGTTATCATGAAAGTTGTAGACTGTACTTTACATTCATCTGTGCGGTCACTAATGTACTTTTACTGGATCTGTAAGTGATTGTATTTTGTTAGTAAATTACTGTATGTTGTCAATGCATCATTCTTATTTGCTAAAGCAAGTACAGAACATGAGTGTTGATTAAGGATAACATAGTGTGGAGTATTGTGTGCATGGTTTGAGTGTGTTGTTACAGCGACATGACTAACGTAGGGTTTTTACTCAGGACATGTGTTTGACAGCACAATACTGAAATTTTATCTTGAGCAACTGGTAGATGTCTCCTGGTAGAAGTCTGAAAACATGTATGTGTGTGGCTGGGATATTCGGTCCAAACGTACAAAATGCTAAAGGGGGCTGTCAGCTGATTTGTTAGACAAGAAGACATGGACGATTGGATGGTAAGATGTTGCGGAGCAGATCAAAGAATTTATACAAACTTCATACACACATATAACATGAATATGATATGATATACTATGTCATATTAGTTAGCCAAACCTATCATCTTGTCCGAAAAGTGCGTATACATTTACAAGCTGCACCAAAATACATGATTTACCGCTTTGTGGACAGCACATGGTGGTTTTAACTCATTCCACCCCGATAGAAGACCGAGTCAACAGCTTTGCAAAGCGCAAAGAGGGCGCCAAGGAAAGCTGTTGACCATGGCCATATAATTTGGATTGATCTTCAATGCAAGTTTCATCGAAAATTTTGAAAAAATTATCCCTAAATTAATAAAATGCAGTTAACAGAGGACATGTAGATATTAGCGGGAAAAAGTGTCATTAGGATGGAACGAGTTAAATAAATGGCTTGCATGTGTAGATGCCCGTAAAGATAATCTCTGGACATAAATTTTACTAAGATATACTAATACTGAATTTATCTGTTTCCTTGTAGTTAAATATTGTATCAGGACGTTTCAGTGCTGTGATTCCTGCAACCAATTTGGTGGGTGAGGTCTAGACTCCATGTTCACAATTTTAATTTCAATTGAGCGTTGTCGATTTTCCTTCTACAGTTTAAAACACACACACAGTTTTCGGACTGGCCAGAATTCTTAACTCAGATATCTGGATCTTAAATCCAATGCTTTCTCTATTCGTCCATGAAATGTCCCGAGACACCATACACGATAGTGTGTCGCTACATTTGGTATGGCTATTAACGTCATCAGGTAAAGAAGTGATTGTCAAATTCCTCATGGGCTTATCTTCTGTTCATCTAATATGTTTGTCATTGTCGAGTATCAATATTATATGACTATGAAAAAAGAAGAGAGACATTAAAGATTAAATGAAAAGACAACCATTTTTTTCAATTTCCATGTGTATGTTTTATTTCATCTACAGAACACACAGTGTGTCAAAAGTGGATTCTCTACCACTCGTGTACCTGCCACAGGGACTTTCAAACTTAATTATTTTCATTGGGGGGGGGGAGGGATACGCTGGTGCACCAGTCGCAGTGGACCTCAAAATCCATCTCTCAATTTCCAAACAATCTTTGATTCAGAATACATTCGGCCTCGTATGCGCACAACAGCTCACAAAGTCATCACGACAGTACTTCGGCTTTGGGAGCATAATTCTGTTTTCCTACCTCCAAAGCTGGAGATTTCCAGTTGACCCTCGAGGACATTTACATCACTTTATACTGTCAGAGACCTCTACAAAATACTGAAAGTTATGAGCAAACCAATAAATTCAATATAAGTTGTTTACCAGATTTGCACCAAAGTCGACCTCAACAGTTTATCTTTGGCACTTTCTCTGTCAGTGATACAATGAATCGATCCCATATCTTTCGGATCCCTACCTTTGCCAATGCACAACCTACAGTATTACAAGTGTCCTTTTGTGTTTTTCTCCTTTTTATGTGATTTTACAAGAACATATTTTCTTAATACGTAACTATCTTTGGTATTATTATGTCTTATACAGGTATACACGTACGATTATGACATCGGTGGTTTCTAAACAGTGTTGATTGGTTGCGATGAAACTGATGATTGTCTATGTTACTGTGTTCCAGAGTGGCCCAGCTGACAGGGTACGAGCCTCAGGATTTGATAGAGAAGACACTATACCACTATATCCATGCCTGTGATATCTTGCACATGCGCTATGCGCACCACACACGTGAGTGTCTCTATAAGACCCCAGCGTTGCCTCATTACCTTGCACAAACTGATGGCCTTCCCAAGTCAGAAGCAAATCTGATTCGCAGAATGAACAAATAGACTCCAACTAGAAATTACATTATTTAGATTGAAGGAAATTCGATTATGGGATTGGCGCCATATAAACTTTAGAGACCTTCGATCAAAATCGATGAGAAGCGAGACAGACCCTTGACATTATTTCAAACATTGATTTCGGTTTCTTGCTTATTAAAGAAAAAACGGTGTTCCATAAATTCAGGTTCATTTGGTTAAGAGTTGTCTGTATAAAGGCAGCCCAATTTATGAAGACCGTAGCAAGGGAGGGAACAAACAGATGATGACAAGACATGGTAGGTTTATACAAAGAAATTTGACAAGAAATGTGGGTCAAGAAGATAGGTTTCATGGCAGTGTCAGACACTACATTGCGCGGTGCCATTAAATTGTACAAACTACAGCTTGGTCATGGTCAATCAGTTTATTGTCCTCTGAAATAATAGCACCGCTGTATAGTATCCAGCATCTGTCTTTTCCATATAATAGTATAAAGTATTTTATGGCCATTCCTGAAAGCTTTAAATATTATTGCTTATATTCTTCAACAGTTTAGTCGAATGGCCTGATCACTGTTAAATGTTAAAACATATACTTTAGTAGAAATATGAATATTTAGCTGCATTTCAGTTTTAAACCAGGTGTAGGTTGTACAATGAGCTCAACATGTCATTTGCATTTTCAGCCAAGGTTTTTCCATTAGAAGGCCATTTCCTTTAGTTTGCCTATGTAATAGAAGCCCGAACAATGAATGAATCATGCGATACAAGAAGAACCAACATATGCGCTTCCTGTTCTGCTATCATTTCCTTGAAACAATGCTGTGGCGTGTATGAATAGGTGCACAAAGCAAAGAGAGCTTTCTTCTCATACATTAACAGCACATTTACAGCCATATTACTATAGAAATGGCATTTTAAATACTTGAACCGCTCTATTTGCTTTTCATTCATTATTTGCTAGAGGTACTGTATTTCAACTGCCAGTCCATCTTGGGCAGGCACTTTTGGTGTCGCAAAATATTTTAAATATTTGCGTGAGATTTTATGCTGGGGATGCACCGGATTATCTGTTTCAAACAGACATTAGTTTGTCCAAAGCCCTCCCCAATATCTTACTTCTGCAAAGATATTCAAATTTTACAAGTCCCTGGATTTGTCTGTTGGACTAGTCTTAGCTCAACACATGTCCCGCTAGAAATATGGTAATAATATCTGTGTCATATTGTAACATTATTATTTTGTGCAAGGGAAGAATAACCTGAAAATGAGATGCCATCTGGTGGAAAATGTTCGGATGAATTCTTACTATGTGTATTTGTCTTTACAAAAGCAGCTCATATCTAGATCCTTGCCCTTTTTCTGCTTAAGACCGCTATTGTTATCCTTTAAATCAGAACGACCTACAGAGACAACAAATACCGAACCCCTTAAATGAAAAGAAGCAGCAAACATATGAGAGAATATATATACACTTATATTTAAGATTACGACAGGTGAGCTCCACATGACTGAAATTGGAAGGCCAAAAGCTATAATGGATCCTCGAGTTTTAAGGACGAACTGTGCAAAATGTCTTCCTTCAGTTAAGTGTGTTTTGAACACTGGGCCATACGAAAAATAGTCAATGTTTATTACCTTTGTGCTAACAGGAGGTCATGAAAAACTAAGAGTTATATTATCGTTTCAGTTCTGATCAAGGGCCAGGTGACGACAAAGTATTACCGCTTCCTGTCCAAGGATGGAGGCTGGGTGTGGATGCAGAGTTACGCCACTATCGTACACAACAGCCGGTCCTCCCGGCCACACTGCATCGTCAGCGTCAACTATGTCCTCAGGTACACTTTCTAACCTCTGTCTTCTTGTGCGCCACCGTGTACATTATAAAAGAAATTGAAAAAAAAAAAAAAAAAGGAAATACCCATACCATCCCAATTATTATATTGCAAATGAACAAACGCCTCTCTTCGCCTTTGCGTACTGAAAGTTGTTGGCTTGAGACCTACCTTCTTCGCATGTTACCTTTCAACTTTCAAACTGTTTTGAGAATATCCAAGTTTTGGAGTTACCAGTCGCTGTCAATCAGTTGTTAATCATCATCATAATGAATCATTGATCTTCCAAAAGTGTGATGAGAGAAGTTAAGTCCTTTTTGTCATTATGATTAAATACTGCAGAAATAAATGCCATTCTGCTTGTCATTGTTAGTGTACTTATATTTGCATCACTCTTGGTTTTCGTTTTAAACTGACGCACAATATTGTTTTAAAATCAAGTAGGCCTAGTGAAATGCTTGTTGAACAAACCGGCTGATACGAACGCACATGTTCCTTAGCGTGTGAACTAGCGTGGACAAACAATACAATGGGACAGCAAGGCCTATCGGGAAGTCATCCATGATCAAATAAACTTATCAGGGTTTATACAATAGATATCTCATTATATTGGTACATGCTTGCTTTGGAAACTTTTGAATTACTGTTGGCGTCAAATCGAAAGAGGAAGTCAGATCCATAGTTTTCAACATAAATATGCGGAAAATTGGTTCAAACACATTTTATTTCCAAATGTTACATCAATAAATCGGCATTAATTATGTTGGAAATTGGAAAAAAAGGCTATGCCCTATTCAAATCCGCCTAGCGGAAACCAGACAAAATACAGGACAGAACAAGACAAGACATAAACACTGATCATAGAGATAATAATGACAAGACAAACACAGCTAGAGGGGCAAAAATTATCGGCATTACCAGTACTGACTGCGAAAGAGATACAGGTTTTTGGGTACAATTACAGTACATTCTGACAATAGTTTCATTGAACCAATGCCTGTTGATTTGAATCGACCGGTAGCAAATATGTATTCCTGTACTGATGAAATAATATTGCTGATAAGCTTGCAAAGAACATTCCAAGGGGCCGTATGATACTATTTGAAGAGTAAATGGGGCAAGATACGGAGACTTTGCATCAGTTAGTCATGTTACTACAGTGCGTAGTTTTATTGGTTATTGATAACACAACTGCGTTAGTCGATTTATAAAATTTAAAACGATGATTTAGATTATATGCCCCCTTCGAAAAAGGTGAGGCATATAGCTTTGCACATGTCGGTCGGTCGGTCGGTAGAGACACTTTGGTTTCTGCACCATAACTCAAGAAGTTTTTGTGGTAGAACTTTGATACTGCCCAGGTATATACTCCAGGGCTAGGTGAAGTATTAAGGTGATTGACCTTGACCCTATTTCCAAGATCACGAAGATACTGTAGTAAGTTTTGCTTTCCGCACAATAACAAGAAAGGTTTTTATGATAGGACCTGTATATTGCAGACGATTATAGTCCTTATCCATGGCTAAGGCAAGTTTGAAGATCGGTTACCTTGACCTAAATTCAAAGGTCAGAAGGGTACTCTAGTGTGCTTGGTTTCTGCATGGTAACTCCGAATTTAAGTTATGACTTCAATATTGCACATGGTAATAGTCCTCAATTGGGGCTTGGTCAGCTTAGAAGATGAATGACGTTAACAAAATTCCCAAGGTCACCAGGTCGGTCTGTCGGTCCGTCAATATGGAGACTGGTATCTACACTACAACTCAAGAAGTTTTTGAAATAAGACTTTGATAGTGCCCAGGTATGTACTCCTATATAAGGGCTAAGTGAAGTATGAAGGTGGTTGACCTTGACCTTATTTCCAAGGTCACGGAGGTATAAGAGTAAGTTTTGGTTTCTGCGCAATAACTGGAAAGGTTTTTATGATAGTACCTGTATATTGCATAGGATTATAGTATTTACGGCTAGGTTAAGTTCGAAGATGGCTAACCTTGACCAAAGTTCAAAGGTCAGAAGGGCGCTTTAGTGAACTTCATTTATGCATGGAAACTCAGAATTTAAGTTATGATTTTAATAGTGCACGTGGTAATAGTCCTCAATTAGGGGTTGGTCAGCTTAGAAGATGGATGACCTTGACCAAATTGCCAAGGTCACTACCTAGAGCCCTATTAGTGAACTTGGTTTCTACATGATAACTAAAGATGTTTTTCACTTACCCCTTTCATGTTGCACAGGAATGTAACCTTCTATAAGAGCTAGAAAAAGTTTTAAAATGGGTGACCTTGAGTCAATTCCCAACGTCACAGAGCCACATTATTGAATTTGGTTTCTGCTTAATAACTGCATAATTTTTGAGCTAGAGCTTTTGTTTTGTAGATGTTCACATTCTTCTACCAGGGGTACGTTAGCTTCAAAGAAGGGTGACATTGACCTAATTTTCAAGGTCACAAGGTTATTTTAGTGAATTTGGTTTCTACATCCACTTCCCAAGGTTATGAGTGCCCCATTTAGTGTACTATCAACAGGGTAATGAGGGCGAAGATAATGACACGGGGGGGGGGGGAGATCTATGTTTTACAAACGTCTCTTGTTGATCATTTGAGTCGGATGCCCAGTGCCAAGCATGAATAACATAAATAACAAGATAATTGGAATGAGAATAGTTCCATGTTTAAATCAATTCAACGTAACCCTAAAAGTATATCTTATGCGAGAGATCGATTTGTATTGCAAATGATGAAGCCAGGACATCAAAAGTCGTCCTGGTGCTGCTTCCTGAGCTGAACCAGTGTTATGAAAGAGATTAAATTACTGCCAATAAATGTACCACTGCAGATCAAAAGAAGTCGAGTTGTAACTGGACGCTGCCTGAAGCACAGATTTACCAGCAGGGCGGTGGCGCTGGTTTGAGGCTTTAAACCATATGGCTGATATGGCGTACCTACTGAAGTAATTAAACGCCGCGTAGCCCCATTCAACTCGTTGAGTGGAGAAAATACAGAGTTTGTTCTCCAAAGTTGGCATATGTTGTCCAGAAACCATGAATCTTGGTCTGTTTAGGAGGCAAGCATAAGCAGATCAACCAACGTTTTGTTTTGTCTCCCCCACGCGCGACAGGGAGTTGAAAAACAAACAAATTGATTTGCTTCAATTGGAAAGCTTGAGACCTAAATTTCCACAGCCAAAGTATTAGTTATTCGCTGATTGTTGGATAATAGAATTCACATTAATATATATGCTGTTTGGTGTAATAATCCACTTGATTCCCAGGGCAAGTGTGCTTATTGGGTGTGATAAATTCAATCGTGCTATAAAGGATGGCTAGGCCTACAGACATATTCCACTTAATCGGGCAATAGTACGACATCATGCTTGGACATGTCGTTGAATCCGCTATATAATTTGGTCGCACGATAGTTTTTTGTTGTTGTTAAGTTGCTCCTCGTACATATGCGGGGCAATGGTTAGACTTGACTTATTTTCCAGGTTTGTTTTTGAGCAATAACAGTATGTGTCATAACGGACGTGATAGGCCTGTTTTAACATTCTGCACGAGGAGCCCATTTGCTCTCTCTCTCTCTCTCTCTCTCTCTCTCTCTCTCTCTCTCTCTCTCTCTCTCTCTCTCTCTCTCTCTCTCTCTCTCTCTTCTCTCTCTCTCATCTCTCTCTCTCTCTCTCCTCTCTCTCTCTCTCTCTCTCTCTCTCTCTCTCTCTCTCTCTCTCTCTCTCTCTCTCTCTCTCTCTCTCTCTCTCTCTCTCTCTCTCTCTCGTTATGTATATATATATATATATTCGCCGGAAACTCTTGCACCATCATACCCACTTGTGGGTCATTCATGGGGCCGCTGATTCCAGTGGTCGTCTTATATTAAAGTAATATTTTTGTTCCACACCCACTCTGAAATATATGTTTATATACACATGCAGAGGAATATATACATCATATACACGTTTATACACACACATACATATAGATAGAAAGAGAGAGAGAGAGCCAGAGAGAGAGAGAGTGTGTGTGTGTCTCTGTGTCTGTGTGCCTGTGTTTGTGTCTGTGTTGTTATATGGCATGAACAATATAAATGTGCCTTGTTTACCTTTCAGTGAAGTTCAAGCCAAAGACTTGCAGCTGCAACTAGAGCAGACATTGACCAAGGAGGAATCTCCGTATTCCAATATTCCTGACCGAGGAAGATCTGGCAAGTCTCGGCCCAGCAGGAGTAAGAATAGAAGATCACCCTACCCAACCCCAACCCATACAGAGTACACTGCAGAATACCCTGAGAGGAGTACTTACGATTACAGCACAGAGATGTCTGCAGTACCTGTACAGTCTAGTTACCCTGGCATTATGTACCCTCATCCGCAAGATACCATGGACAGGTATGGGGCCCTGTATCACCCTGCATACACACACCCGAGTATGTATGCAGCGGCAGAGAGTGCAGTTAGCATGTACCCTTACCCAGCCCACCAGAGGTATTTGGACGAAAGAAACCCTTATAAGGGACACTATGAGGAGAGATATTACCCAATGCGGGAATCAGGGTCGGCTTACCCCGGGTACGTCACAACGGGATCGCAGTCTCATCATCACGAATCTTCACGCACAGATTCAGAGTCGCATGCGCGGGATGTTTCTTACAGGTCTGAGTCCTGTACCCACGGCTCCAGTGGCACAAACCACTATGACTCTCTGCATTCCAGGCATTGTTCCAGAAGTAACAGCCGGGAAGCTTCATATAATAATACTTCATCAGCCAGCCAATCTCATCACTACCCCACTTCTTACAGTAACCGCTCCGAGTCTTCAGCGTCAGAGGTGGATGTAGTCAATGAGGAATATGACCAGAGACACACGAGCGCTTTGTCCTCAGTTCATTCTAGAAACGAGAGGCACCAAAATAATTCAAAATTTGACCGTTTAGTAGAAGCCACTCAAAGACTGGTCAAAGAAGAAACATATAAGCATAATTCGCATGGGGAGCAGGTAAGCGCTGGGTCTACTGCTGTGACAAACAGCACCTCAAAGGATGCTGTACCTCAATCGGTCATTATGCGACGACAATCATCAAACACTGAATGTCACACAACCGACCAGAGAAACGGCTCAAATGGCCTATCTGATCTCAGTTATAGGTCACATGAGCGCTCCAAAACAACTTCAAATGTGTCGCCATCCACCCCAAAGACTTCTTCGTGTACAGATACCACCCAGTCAAACTCTATATATGGTGCTAACCACTCCACCTCCAGTTCACACAAACTTTTAGAACTGAGAACGATACAGGAAAAAAATCTCAATGGACATTCAGCTCAGAGTACCTACAGTAGTTGTCTCAAAAGTGCTTGTGGCTATGATACCTACAGTCAGGCGTCGGCCTATCACGCGTCCAGTCTGCCAGGTCAAAGGTCATATCCCATGGTGCCCCAGGCCGGGTATACCAGTGTCATAGTTGATGCACAGCAATACCATATGGCCAATGGCTATGTACATTGACCATCAATGATTGACAAGTAATTATTGTTCACCAGTTATCGGGGTGTATCCAGAGAGTGCTTATCTTAAAGGGTATTGTGAAATATAATTAAAAAGAACCCTTGATTAAAAATACAGTAATAAGTAAGCACATTCAGGTGGTTTATAGTTTACATATAGAACTCAATGAGGTCTACTTTTTAGAGCTATGGGCACCTAAAAGCTCGCTGACATTCAGTGAGAAGTACATTGTGTAACGTTGGAATAACCATGCAGTACCTGCTAAGTGTCTGAAAGACAATGTCTTGACCCATTAACTTGCAACTAATTGCATATAATGCAGAGAAATAAACGGGGTCCAATATGTGTGCAATACAAGTCTTAATGACCTTTGAAAGGTTATCACTAATGTAGATGTCGCCATGAGGCGTTGTATTGTGTCCGGAAATGACGTCATCGCAGGTTTGCGTGCCATGAATATCTCGATGTACCAGAAGCAAGTCAAATGTCTGTTCACACAATGACGAGCATTTGATCAAAGAAATAGTGGCTACGCTTAGTATTATCAATACAAGATGCTGTGAACGGTCCCATTATAACTCTTTCGGTGCCAAGTTTTGACTCCGTCAGCCGTTTTCTCGACGCTCGGAAGAAAGCGGCTCACGTGGAGTATTTATTGGTCTCGGTCCTCATATGGTAACTGATGGCATGCCGATAATTGAATGAAAGGTCGGTTTGCAAAAAATACGAATCTGCTATCGTCATGTCAATTTAGACCACGTCAACTTTTGTTTAAATTGGCAATGAAAGAGTATGGTGATACGTACCAGTTTAACTGAAATCCAACCTTTGGGATAAAGAAACACATTTTCTCAGTGAAATGAAAGTGCATAGACTTTACTTTGCCAGGTGCTATTTGAATGGAATATCGAGTGTGCTTATGAGTATGGGTACAATATTCACGACCATTCTGAACCATAATTGCCAGCCAAATAGACCAATCTCCGTACTTTCTTCACACCACGTGTTACGGAAATATTACGGAGCTTGGTCTTCTTTAGAGGCAAGAAATTTAAAGGTATTTGCTATAATTTTTCAAATAACCTTGCATTATTACACTGCCAGAACAGAATGGAAAGATTGAAATATCGGAATATAAGCAAATAGGACAAATTATATTCAGCCAGCACCGTGAAGATTCGCCGCACCTATCAATGACCATGTTTTAAAATCCATGGATGTTCAAATTGAATTTGGATACTATTGTGATATTCGTGGTCTTTTAGGAAAAAAAACAGTGATGAAATTGAGACGCAGCGGTTTGATCAAAGTATCTCGTTTTGTATGAACAGGTAAATTGTCTACAAACTTCCACAGTGCATTATAAAGTAATACCGAAGGGGTTGCTTATAGCATGTGTGCATTGAGAAGGTGCATTGCATTCATCGGGCTCAAACAAGTTCCTGGCCCACAAATTAAGCAATGTTTTCTTATAATCTACACGTTGACCAGTAAAAATTATCGTGTTTGCTGGTCATTTACAGTAAAGGTACACAGACGAGTGATTAGATTCGATAGATAAGCATTTACTGAGAACCAAAGCTGACCAAACAGTTTCAAGCAAGGCAAAATCAGAAGGAATCGCCCATACTATATTTTATTGATTCATCTTGTTTTCTGTAGTTTTGGAAGAATATTATACTCATCAGGGGATTTTTACAAGACCAGTCATGAAAGAATTTTATGGTGATAATATAGATGACCGAAGGTCATTGTGTAAAATATTTTACGTGTGTTGTCTTTCATTCGGTCTATAGCCTAGAAGTAGTTCAAACCTGTGGATCAAAAACTATTAATGACATGTGCAGGTGCCAAAGTGTATACCTCAATTATCGCTCCCAAAACCAATGGTATTACTGTAAGCCTAGCCCGGTCATGTTACAGAAATGAGTTGAAAGCTTTCACTGGCATTGGCCAAAAAAGACTGTGGACTGGTGCATATTAATTTGACAAATTTTCGGCAATTTTCATTCCAATCTTTTTATGAAGCAAAGTAGAGACAGTAGACAACATTTGAACTTTTCAGACGCTGTTGACCAGTTTGCCGGGGAAAGTGTCAGAGGTAGGCTACATCTACAAACATTTGTGTACACAAACGTGGTGCAAAGTACAATATTTTAGCGATGCATAATGTCTGCGCGAGTGTTATTTACCTGTTGATATTTCAATCCTGTGTTTCAAAAGAATGATTGTTTTACCCTTGAATAAGTATTATGAGGCAAAGACGGTCACTCGGGATTTTTCCAAATTAGTGTACCCACCTCCGGGCACGTTACTGATGTAGATCTACGCACACGTTACGGCCTGTGCACATACTATTCATTTGATACCGATATAAAGTGAATACAATTTGTTGAGAGTATCATCGAAGGTTTTCGTATATTGTCGTTGAAGCGCACTTAACAACGAGCCCTTTCCCTCCTTTCTAGCATGTACACAAAAAACCTTCTTTCCATTTTATTTTTAATTTTTTTCACCAGAAATATGTTTGAACACAATGAACGTTGAATCAACTTTTAGTCTTTCCGTTGGAGTATAGTTAATATTTTTAATTGGATGATGGCTAGGCCTACAGACATTTTTTTGTAATGCTGTTTTTTTGTTTTTTTTTTTTTTTGTTTTTTTTTTTTTGTCATTAAAACTCGTGCCGTGTTAAGTGGCAAATGATTATCAGACATTTGCTGCTGAATAGTCTTGTAAATAAACAGTCAAAGGCAGAAGCCTCGCTTTGAAATCCCAGCTTTTTCCACTTCTCGGCGAAGAAATGAAAGCAAGTGTAAATATTGAAATACATTATGAGGAGCCGCAAGATTGTTTGCTTGCAATGACCCTTCTTTTCAGTTGGCTTAGAAATTCGATTCACACTCACCTTTGCCATGGAAATGGTACCTTGTAGGCCAAGGCACATTACCATGGTTGCTTCTATACAGTGGTTATATAGAACGGAAGTGTGCAAAGTTAGAGTATTATTGGACCGTTTGTATAAGCTCTGTAGCTTACCTCTGTTAAATGGGTGGGCCTTGTGAATTCCCCCCAGCAAGTAGGATACTCACCCTGTCCGTGGGCCGACTGTTGCTATTCTGCCTGGCCAGTTGCTGTATCGCCAATCAGAATTTCAAGTGGATTCGCTCATGTATCAAAAGTACAAGCGTATTCTTGAATGGCACAATCAACTTGAATGATTGCGTGGCGTCTTTGTTTTCTTTTTTCCTCTCTCTCTCTCGCTCTCTCTCTCTCTCTCTCTCTCTCTCTCTCTCTGTCTCTTTCTCTCTGTCTTTCTCTCTGTGTTTTATTTTTATTATTTTTTTTTGGGGGGGGGGTCCCCTCAGGAATGAAATGTTACAGTTTTTTTTCGGAAACAAAAGCACGTGAAATTTTCTACCAAATGGATACAAGTGCTAATACCAATCTAACCAGTCTGCTGTCTGACAAAGTGGTCCTTTCCGTTCAGTCGAGGAAAGGAACCGAAATGTATGAGCCAAAAGATCAGGCTGTCTTTCGTCAAAAACAAAGTGCCCACTGAGCACACCATGGATTTGTCATGTCTTAAATTTGAAATTCACAATCAGACATACAGACTTTGTTTGACAGATAAAGATTTCAGTTGATGTCCAACCAATTCATGTAAAGAAAATATATCCATTAGAATTGTGCAGTTATATTCACTTGTAATTGTACTTTGCATATCTAGACTGTTTCTGGGATTTGTTCCAACACTAAATCTATGCATTTTTAATTTCTATTTTCCTTTATGTTCCAAGCATCTTCAATCATTAAAAAATCGACCCATTATAACACGAGTGACAAGTATAAGACTGTCTACGAAGGTCGATCGTGTCCAACTACCTTGATATGGCGCTGTTTCTTGGCGTGCAGAAAATAAGTACGCTAGCAAAGATTGACAAGAGTGACTTGAAATTTGTGCCCTTGGCAATGAATGTCTGCTAATACGGTGTCAAATGTCCCCGTTAAAGAAATGCGGGGGCAGTTTTGCAATTGGCAAAATATTAAACTTGCAAGTTTCATTCGTTGATGTGTTTAGTATATGTCACACTTTAGGACTTCGACGGCGCATTTTTTTCTGGGGTTCCTTTGCATCTCTGAACACATCAACTTATGAAATATTTCCAAACATATATGCTTCTGTTATACGTGGTCTATAGTCTATGATTAAATCATTTCCATTGATAATTGGAAAGCATACCGAAAGTGAGCCGATTTCTCCATTGTTCGAAAACTTCCAAGTTTGCAATCAAATGTGTGTCGCAGTGTATTCCGCATTTAACGACCATACAACTTCAGTACTTGCCTACAACACAAATTTACTCTGCTATAAAGATATATGGCACATTCTGCGCTTGTATATATATGAGTTTATATATATATATATATATATATATATATATATATATATATATATATATATATATATATATATATATATATATATATATATATATATATATATATATATATATATATATATATACATATATACATACATACACCAGGGATACTCGTCGACTTGATTCAACATTCATTCTGTTTTGTCTTTTCTTTTCTATTTTCATTATCACTTCGGTGAATAAGTCCTAAAGTCTGTTGTGGTATAAAAACTCTCCAATAGTTCAATCGAGCCAAAAGCTGAAGGTAAACAGCAAATTTGGCCTTATGTCATAATTCTTTTACTGAACCAGACGACTTGAGGTCGTGACCAGGTTTCTTTGATTATTAAAGAAAATCTTGAATAGCAAAAATTTCTAATGAGGATGTACAGATGCATCCTCACACTGCAAGCGAACTTTATCAGCATTAGCATAAACCAAAGAAAGGTGTAAAACGGACCAAATTATTTTGATTGCTTGGATCTCTGTCCAAATGTTTGCGTACAGCAATGGCTCTATCTGGAAATAGTTTAACTTTTAAAAAGTCCATTTACCAAATTGACCTATTACCTGGTAGACCCAAGCCGTCTGACCAGTACCAGAAACAACATTGACAAACCTGGCAGCACGTCGTTCGGTATCTTTGATGTTGCCTGGTCTCTGTGGTTCTAATAACAGAGGTACACAGAGGTATTGGGCTATGTTGGCCGTGCTTCGAAAATTGCTATCTTTGGTCTTGTACTAGGTGTTACTCTAATGAAGTTTAAGTTTGGCGTCTTGTGCTTTCTGTGAAGGCGAGAACCAACGGACAGAATCATGTCGGCAACTCACTTTCATTTTCGCCTTTTGCGAGGCATTGATTGTGAAAAAAAGTTGACAAGTAAAAACTTAGGAATTAGACTTTGTACTTGATTGATGGTGAATCTTGTGAGAATTGATGTACAGGATGTCAAGTTTGTCATACTGATCGTAGGAAAAGGTGTTATGAACAATCAAAACTTTGCCGCTCATTTGTGGTTCGATTTAAATTTCGTTTTGACATGTGGGTTCTTTGGAACGGTTAGACGCCATTTTGTTACTGTCTTGCTCAAGATCTATTTAACTGGTGGCGCTGACCAAGTAAAGATAGCAATTTTACAGTGATAGAAAAATACAACGTTTTATCTTTACTTGAACAATTTAACATTGAGCACATTCCGCCATGTGTTTCAAGTACTCCAGGACTATAAACACTTTATAAGCTCTTGGTGGCTAGTTTTTATTATCTTCAAATGTGTGTAAACAGTGACCAAACTGTGTTTTACAAACGTTTTGTTTCGGGCGCAGCCGGACAAATTACAAAAATGTGACGGGAGAGCGTATGTTGTATGCATGGTGACTGTATACTCACATCATGACTGACATTAGAAGTCCTGGCCCTTTCCTACACAAAAAAAAACCACCAAAGGCGCGACATGCTTTAAATACCGTCGCTTTAACATTATTTCTTGATTCAACGAATGCAGTGATACAGAATTTTCTTTAAGTGTATTACTTACAGGAGCGTTCAAAACTATATGCACCTTTGATTACTTTGACTGGGACGGTGATTTTATTTATTTGTTGGTGTTTTTTGTCTTTTTCATTGATCGCATTTTCTGTTGTTTTTTTTTCTCCTTTTACATGATTCTAAGAAAATAATTTTCAGTTTGTATTCTGAGTAAGAAAGGGTTCATAGTCTTTATTTTATCATAGCATTGAATTGGGCATGGTCTCTTCTAAAGAGCTGTGCAACTTACATACTTGTATTTCTCACTGTACTGCTACTATTCATGTTTTTACAATCAAGTCGTCCCTGTCTCACTAAATTTGGTGTTTCTGTCAAAAATGTATGTATTTGTAGTCTCCAGACCATTGTGACTTGATGGATCGAAACCATTTGTACTACATATTTAATATGTAAATTTCTGTAACATTTGACCTTGCTGTACACTGAAAGCTGCAAACTTTAGACTCAGGGCTGCAACTTCAGTCCCTTTTTTTAACCCGGTAGGCGAAGCGCTTTCAAATTTGACCATTTATTTCCCATGGATATTGGACGTGTTCACGAATAAACAATGTAAGTAAGTAGCTGAACTTGAACAGTCAAATTGTGGCCAATAAAATATTTGCTTCAAACTTTAAAGTATTGTGTTTGTTCCCTTTTGTTATTTACGGTCTCGTTTTTCAGAGAGAATCTCGTTATGAGGCATTACTTGTAGTTTTGACCAAAAAAGTATTTTCTCCAGCATCATTTTAGGGACCTGTGTACAGTCTTAGTCAAAGAATATATATATACATATATATATAAATATATATATATCTATATATATATATATATATCTATCTATCTATATATATATATATATATATATATATATATATATATATATATATATATATATATATATATATATATATATATAAGGTTACCAAGAAAGTTATAACCTACGGGACATCAACGCGTCAGTTGATATGTACGATAACCCCATATATCACGACAACTGTTCTCAACCATTGCCTCATGGAAACGAATATAGTTTATGCTGGAAAGTTGTCACTAGAATTGCAATACTAAGGTAATTTTAAAGAATCCAGAAATTATGACGTATTCACGCCTGTGGATTTTTTCCCAAGGAATGGCTAAACCTACCAAGATAGGTTATATCTGGGTTACATCTAGGCTATCTAATCGTTGCCTGCCAGTCAGATAGGATTTATCTGGGTCGTCACCAGATCTTTGCCTACCAGCCTTCTCGGGAAAAATGCCAACAGCAACTGTTTTTAGATTTCTACTAATGTTTAGCGTCTTGTCCGGCGTCTCCACGTTTACTACTTTGTGCCAAAACACGAGCATATATATTACTCTGACGTCACTTGCACTATTGAGCTTTACTTAATTTAACAAATCCCACTCAACTTTTGTGTCAGCAGAATTTATTGAGGAAGAGGTTAGCTCTTGGAACTGTGCTAGGTCCATTCTATGAAAACAATTTGCAGGACTTTTTCCAAATCTACAGGATTTGTATATTCACTCTTAGACCTGTAAATAAAACTAAACGAATGCATTCCCGATACAGTCAACAAATTCAGAGCAAAGACTTACAAAGTACATTAATATTTCGAGTGAATTACTGCGTATACGAAAAATCAAAACTGGTTCCTGTCACATAAAAGTTTTTGGTGAACATGGGGAATACATGTCCCAATTCACTGTATTTTCTACCCTCAATGAAAGGAGGGCATGTTTAAAGCTGCTAAAATATAGGACATGTTCATTGATTTATGTTAGTACCTTTGCGACGTAGACAACCAAGGATAGAGATCATATCAGGTTTATAACTAGAACCAAACGGAGTTGCTCCGTATTCTTTCTTGAGTTTGTTTATCAGCACAAGCTACACGATTAATATTGGATGGCAAATAAAATCGATTCAAACCTAAACAGAAAAATACTATTCCAACTCATTCAGGAGTCTTTTTTATTTTCCTGGACGTTTTTAAGTTCTGCATCATGGTAATATGTTGCCGGCATTAAGAAATCATTGAACTCTGAAGTGGGCGTTACTATCCTATTCTTTCCACAAGTAACCTACCTTTCGTCAATAATGAGAGTACACTTTCCATTTGTTGTTTACAAATATGACAACAACAGAGGCATATTTTACATAGCCAGTCTTTCCATTACCCCAAGTTATGCGTCACAGTGACATGATCGGAGTGACCAGCTGCTGCTTGAGTTGGACCCTGTTTTGAAATTGGTTTCGCCAGAGAAGTTTTAGCGGCCAGGCCAGTTCTGGTGCGTTGTTTTATGTCTAATATGTTCATACACAGAGACACACACACGTATATATATATACAAAGATATATATGTGAGTTATAATGGACTGCTCGACATACACAAAACTTATACAGCTATTAAGCATCAAGAATTGTATGGCATCGGAAGGTCCACTTCTTAACTTAATGTCAAGTTAGGACTGCTATTTCTTAAGATTTTCGTTTTGATGCAAAGCTCCATAGCGCCACGGGCCGAAAATGATAGGAAAAAATGCAAACCCCAATATAAAAGTTCAGTAAGATGAAATCTTACTCTAACTTTAGAATATGAGTTTAAACTTCAGACACAGTATCAGAATAAAGAGCCGCGGTGTTTTGTCCATGCGTTAACTTGGTAGCCCTTTGACGCACTAGGACATTTTGGACTTGGTCAAAAATAAATGTCTCCCACTTGATTGATATTAACATGTTTTAGAATCAAGAATGCTAAGATTAGCAATTTCCACCTCAGGGACACGATCGTAACGTTTGTTACAACCTTTCAAATTGTCTAAAACATGGGTAATTATGAAACAAATTACAACTCAATTACCTTAACTTTGGCTGATGATACACTGCAGTCAATTCATAATAATTCAATTTCCATCTTTGTGAAAAGTTAAATGTGGCACGTGTATATCATCTACATTGAAAGACATAACAGTCCCTTAACCTGTTACAAAATTGCACATGGACTGATAGCAAAAGTGACGAATGAAAAAATCCACTCTATTGCCACAACCGAGGCCATGTGGTTTTCAGTGGTCAAAGTTAATAAACATTTTTAGTTAAAGTGATTACTATTCCTCCATAAAAAGGTATCAAAATAGTATCAATATCACATTCATGTTATTATACAAAATTGAAAAATTATGCTCAATGTAAAGGAAGCTTCTCACGTGTTCGACTTTTTTTTTAATTGCGGCCCTATTTTTTTTAACTTATAAAATACATAAGCCGGAAATAATTAACATTTTTGTTTCTGTACCAAAGTGTCCCTTTAAATTTAAACAATTTATCGCATGATCACACCCATTCACGTTTTATGCAAACTGTGTACCCTCCTCAAATTTTGTGAAATAGATCAAGGATACTAATACTACTCTCTTACCGTATTTTCACTCTGTATTCTTATTTAGAAATGAATTTGATTTTATGTGACATCAAGTTCAATATACTAGTGTGTTGTTCAAATGTACAAGATTGGATAGCCAGTTATGAATTTATATAAGGATAACACGAGTGAGGAGCCCACTGATCAAGTACGTCATTCATCCATTCAACTTCTTCAGCATGTTTCGGTAACGTCATGTGATAACAGACAGGAACTTTTTAACGGTGGATCCATGATTAGAAATGCAAATTATGATATGATACATCGTACAGGTCAAAATTCTCCCAATGTTTTGAAAAAAAACAGCTTTGATATCAATTATAAGAGGCAACTATTTAAAAAAAAGAACGCAAAGGGGTGATAAACTTAAAGTATACTTGTAGGTGGGAGACCAAAGAGCTTCCCGACGCTGATATTACACAAGCTGTCAGCAAGATGCACGTTGAGCTGTGGCGTGAGTGTGCCACCAGAGGGCTCTGTCTTAGGACCAGAAACGGTGTGGAGAAGAAAACTGGGACAGGATGTGTCAGGATAGTACTTGAAATCAAAAATTAGCAACTCAGACATAATTTGAATTAAAATATAAAAAATGAACTTTTCCCATCATTAGATGTCATTAAAAACACAAAGCTTGTGTCCACTTTCTTATCTATCTATCTATCTATCTATCTATCTATCTATCTATCTATCTATCTATCTATCTATCTATCTATCTATCTATCTATCTGTCTATCTATGTATCTATCTATCTATCTATCTATCTTATCTATCTATCTATCTATCTATCTGCCTATCTATCTATGGAACTGCTCCTTTTACATCGGGACACCACAAACCGGGGTTTGCCTGTAGTGCGTCCAAACGTTTGTATAAACACATAAAAAACACCGAGACAGACATACTAATTGCATGAATATGGGAGCCACACAGCTCTACAGGGCAGATACGAGAAACGATCGGACTTAACTTATGTGGTAAAAGTTAATACCCGCCCACCAAGAACGTACGGACCAGCCAAGCTTCCTTTAAGAACCGTTTAGATATACCACCAAAATAGACCCAACCTGATCACCATGGTCATAGGCTGAGTCCCCCAAAAGGACACATTATTTAGTATAAAGGGATGCGGTTACAAAATGTGTGCAAGAGGGGTTAATATAGGGCCTGGCCCTTCTCCCCAATTGTATTCTTTTTGAATGAAATATGTTTAAACCAAATGTGTGCATCTGATCCGTGTTAGCTAAAGTCGATTCAAGTTCACACCAAGATTTAAGACGACTGGCATAAAATGTTGGACAGATGAGCAAAAAGTGACAAACGTTTGTTAAGCTGTTTCCATATAATTTGCCAGTCGCAGATGATGCTAAATTTCATTTTTGTAAATTGTCCTGTAAACTCAAACACTCAGTGCGTGCCGTAAACTTTGGGTGAGCATATTCAAACTAGTTCATAGTAAACAGATACTCTTCCCTGAAAGAGGTCCACTTCAATAGACTGTAGCAGTGTTGTGACGAACTGTTGTCGATCTCAGTCAAAAAATGTGTGTATAATTGTCCAAACTCGATTCCCGAAATTATTAAACCCACTTACTTTTATGACTATATATTAAGTTATCAAGATCAACGTTCGTGAATACGTTATTGATCTCCTTAAAATAAGGCCATGGGGTACTACCGCCGCAACTTACAAAATAACTTTCCAATTCCACCAAAATTTTTTTACAAAGTATCGACTCCGAAAGCATATATTTAGCCTGTGAAAGTACCAAATGCATGTCTTGAACAGGACAAATTTGGGGTAGACTTGATTCTTGTGCTGGTTGCCCTTCACCGGTTTCGATGAAGTGTAACCAACATCTAAACAATGCCAACCGTGCAAATCAAGTGCATAATTGTTTTCACTTTTTTCAGTGACTCAACTTAATGGCAGCCATCCCAAATCCGCCCAAGTGGCAACTATTGCGGGTGTGGCTTTTATTCGCAAAATTGCACAACCGGCTGGATATTGAAAAGGCTTGACGGCGTTTACACTTTCTTAAGAATTACACTGCCAAACTACTGACCCATGCATCAGCGCATTATTAGACTTTTCCAAAGACTGTCCCCAAATGCTACCATGTTTATATCTCCGTGGGCAGTCAAAATACAACATAAGGGACCTTTCGGACAGATGACTCTAGATTTACGTATTGTTGGACATGGACAATATCATCAAGATATTTTCTACTGTCAATTCAGTCTGACCGAGCTTCCATCCTTTATTCCTATATACGCTTACCAATAATAATGATTTTAGATTTATCGCCATTAAGTTTAGCCCCCATTGGGCAACAAAAGAATCGTTTATGTTTGGCACAGTTTAAAGCTGTTTCAGCAATTGAAACTATACCATGTGCATAAAATAGTGTCGGTACATATTCAACCTGAAATGATATACATGAGTTTTCGTTTTGGAGCGTTGTTACAAAATCTGTGGTAACTACCGACAAGAGAGTAGGGGACATAATGCATCTCTGTTTTAGACCATTTTGAACCACAAACCAGTCACTTTCAAACGGGTCGAAAAGTACCTCATTGTGTACGTTTTAATATAATTTCTGTACCAGGCGCCAAGCCTAACATTGCACAATACTTTTCCAAAATAACAGAACATGCGATCCCTGTTTACGGTATCAAAAGCCTTGCTTGTATCCAAAAAGTCTACCATATTTTTTCATTTAATTTTTCCTTGTGCTACCTAAGCCATTGATAGTAAAATAGTGGTCTTCTATGCATTTGGCCTTTCTCTATCTAGCTCGCCTGACAAATTTTTACACGTATTATCAAAAAATGTCACCATTTGGTTTTCAAGCCAGGAAGCAAAGATTTATATAAAACAGATGTTAATCTGGTTCCACTATAATTGCTCAAAACTTCTTTGCGACCTCCCTTGTGAATGGACTTTGACATTCCAGTGTACCATTAACTGGGGGAATTGCCTGAGTAATTTAAAGACATGTCGGCAATAGAACGAGAAAGTAAAACCTCTCCATGTATGAGAATTTCATTTGGAAATTGTCTGCAGTATATGATTTGCCATTTTTCAGGTTACTAATAGCTTTCCCCAGTTGATTTACCCAAATGCCTACATCGAATAAACCAAGTCCGTCACTTGTACAAGAATGTAAGTTACCGACTTCTTCCTTTCGTTTAGCTTGATCAACAGATTTTTACCCAGAAGGACCCAAATTTTGCCAATATTTACCTAGGACTCTGGTTATCTCTCTTGGATCATCCACAAGTCTGCCAGTATAGCCGGGATGTACAATTCTGATGGGCGAGCGTGCGTCAAAAAGCCCTGACACTCTTTGTATCTTTATAACAATTTCGAATAATTACATCCACTTTACTTTTGACCCGTTTCAACCCTAATCTTTTCCTAAACAGCATGTTTACGGTCTAGGTAGATGTTCCATATGTCCTGTAACGTATTCCTATCTACAGAATCATGGTACACATAATGTCTTATTATCATCCAGTCAAAACTGTAGTCTTCAGATAAATATTTATGAATAATTTCATAGACACAGAATCCCTAATGTTGCACGACCTGGGAGGCAACTTGGTGTTTAACGGTTCTTGCATGTCAGTCCAGTTATATACATAAAAATGCAAGATTTCATATAATAAATTATGTATATGTCTTATGCACAGCACGGAACTAAAAAATGTGCCATTTAACTGCTGCGGAAAGAACACCTTAACACAATGCATATTTTTTCTCAAGAAAAAAAATCCGTGTCTCTATCGACAATCTTCAAATGTGTAAATATGCATGCACCAGATGACCAACCCAGTGCAAAAGTATTGATATATTTGTGTAACACAGCTATATAATTTCCAATAAGCTTTTCAGCCGTTCGTCTGTATGCAAAGAGTGCCAACAGTTTTAATTTTACAATTACATAGATAGCTATCGCTAATTAATTTTCAAGAATTTGGACACCTGTTGAAAATGTTTTATGTTTTAATTGCAAAAGAGTGGATAAAGTTTTATGGTAGTTGCCTATTCGTGAACAGATCCAGTTTCAATTCTGAATCGTGGTTTTAAAACAAATATATTTTTGTAAAATAAATATTCTCTGGTGTAAGCTGATACATTTTATTTCCAGACTTCCGAAAAGTGCAGCACCGTGTTTTTCACTTAAGAAAGTAGTACGGTTTTATTCACCTAAGAAAACATTGCCATAGTATTTAACATAAGAGAACAGCACGTTGATAAAGAGAGTAGCACGATATCATTCACCCGAGAGAGTAGCACTCTGTTACATACTTCAGAGACAAACACGATGATATTTGCTTCAAACAGTGGCACTGTGCTTTTTTAATTATGAGACCAGTGCGGCGTTGTTCGCTTACGAGAATAATACGGTGTTCAGCACTTAAAAGAGTAGTACGGTGCCATTGACTTAAGAAAGCCGTACATTGTTATTAACTTCCATCAGTATGTCTGTTGAACCAAGTTCTTTGTCACCGTACAATATGGCAAAACTATTGAGATTTAGATATTGATTGTTGTTTGCAGTCTTTTAGAGTTTTGCGCGAACCTCTCTAACACGAGACACTATAACTTCATGATGTTCTATTGTCGAAATAAGAAGAGACACTATAACTTCATGATCTATCTATTGTGGAAATAAGAAGAAAACAATAAACATGGACGGATGGATGTGCGATAATAGGAGTGTAATCAGATGTATATCCTTTAATTTGAGTAGTGGGCTAAGACGTTTTTCTGTGTATGCGCTATCAACGATCCTTTTATGACTTACAATATTTTGGTTTTTGCGTATTTTATTCTTCACAAGTACAAGCAAAGAAAGCTACTAGAAAAAAATCAGATTTGCGTTAACTCCGCTCCTGGGCACGTATGTAACGGACCAACAATATTGTCTTCACATGCAAAGCACAAAGACTTTGAGTAACAAGTGTGAAATATGTTATACTCATATGCCACAACATCTATTGAATGGGGTTCAAGACTACTTTCTGATAGACATGTTTGGTCCGCATGCGCTCCATGGATATGCACTCAACTTCCGGGCTTTGACAATTGAGTGCTGTTCATTGCGTACGTGGTAACCCCAGCAGTAACCACAAAATGTATTTATCCTTGTATGTGCTTTGGGGGTTCTTTTTCTGTCCTTTGCACGGGAATTGTTAGAATGAAGAGATATATTTTAATAGTTAACAGTTATACTACAGCCAAATGGTAAAACATGAAAGAATGTTCAGTTTGATTTCACAATGATACATAGTTGAACGACCTGGTGACATAGCTGAAATAAGAACTCTACAAAGTCTCTTCCATATTTCAAGTCCTATGCACGTGTTGTATCGATCATTTTTTTTTTTTTTTTTTTTTTTTTTTTTTTTTTTTTTGCGACTGTTTTACTCACCAACTTTTTGTCGAATACAGCGCCAGTTAAATATACATAACTATGTAATATTGTGACAATTAAAATACACCTCCGGTCGCACGTGTCACCGGTACATCGCACCAGCAAAGAGACCTAAGAATCGGGCTTGTGCCTGTGGTATGGTCCCCAGCATTAGGGCAATATTCAATTGACCGGCATACCACAATTTTTTTTAACACATCCATTCATAAAAGTCAATATCATAATGATTGGTCAGCTGCAACTTTTTGATAGAATTAAATTGTGGTACTAAGCGTCTTTAAAAAGAGAACATTATACAAGCAAATGGCATTTCCAACAAATAAACCCTGAGTAAACCGTTCGTTAATCTGTACGACTCTTTTCTCCATTGATGAAAATGAATAATTTAGGGACTAAATTTGATGTCGAGGCAGCCAGCAGAGTAGTAGTGACTAACAGCCTGTATAGGCAGTATGCTCTGGAGACAAGCTCGCCGTATGATGATCGCAGTAAGCTCAAAAGCAAAGTGGATTTCTATTGTCACTGCAGTATTTGAATGATTAAAATGGTATATTTGCCCAGTCATGCTGCCCGTTTTCCAATAATGCTGCCATTTGGAAGGTAAATCTTTGCACTTGTACCTTCTAACAAGATACCCTTGTCGCTTCAATCAGCTAATTTGAAAAACCTGAAAACCCATTCTGTGCCTTCGTAGCCGGTCATTATCGGTCTGATGTGGGCTGTGCTTGTTGTGTCCCATTAATGACATCATGCATGCTTCACTTACTGCGCCGCAATAGAAGATACGTGTGTGGAAACCAAACTGTACAATTTTTCACAAAGAGCTTGGTCATTGCTTAGTCAATGGTCAAAAGTTTGAACTATGTTGATAAAACTGAAAAACCAAAAATATAACATGAAATATTATTTACCACTGAAACAAAAATTATTTAAATGGTGTTATTCAATCTATTGATATATACAGTAAAGCGCCGGGTTTTTTCCCGAGCGGACAAAAATGTAGTCCAGAGGTTTGTTAAACTTAGTAAAGAATCAAGCAATCCATCTGTCTTGATTTAAACCTTACAACTTATACACAAAATTACATTTGGGAAACAAACTTAAGATATTTTAACCCTTGCAATGAGGCCAAATTCAGTCGTTCTTATGCTAAAATTTCTAATCATTAAAACATGATTAAAACCCACACAGAGTCAACATTGTCTTGGTAGCCAAGAAATGCCAATGGGGTTCGATCGGTAAATCCCGTGCCAGTGAGCAAACTTGGTCCTGTGTACCTGATGCGACCCTCACAATTAAGTTCATCAAATTTTGTAAATATTGCGAATATACAAGAGCAAACACGAGGCCATGACAAAAGGTTAGCACTTCAAAGACTGCAGTATGTTAATATATTTGCAATTCGCCAGCTGATGGTATTTAATATTTAGATATACACAGACACTTCGATCACATCCCCAACTGCTCGCCCTTGTGCAGGCCCGCAGTGGCCGGTTCATCCGCTGAGGAAAAAACTTGCGGGCTGCCTGCAGTGCTGCATTGCTAACTGCTACCGCCTTGCCTTGGGTCAGATCAATAGGAGACAAACAAGACATTTAAAAATAGTTTGAACTCAGTACAAATTGATAAACATGACTCGAATTCTTGTAATGAAGATATGCATGGATAGCTTGATCTACTATGTTTCATCATCAGACTTTCTGTGTCTTCATTGGAGAAGTTCGCTCTTGGGTCCAACAATTTGTGGCATGTCTTTTTAAGTTCCATGTACTTACCAATCAATATATTGCTTCAAAGCTCTGTATATGAAGGACTCAGATGCCACGTATTCCTCGGTGTTTAACCACCAGGCAAAATATCAGAAGCAGGACATGGCGCGCAAACCACTGGACTTGGATACACCTAGACGGATATCAACCGTCTGACGGACGAGGAAATATCTCATTTTCCTGTGAATCTCGTGCTTGTTAAATGGTCACATTTATAAAATAAAACAACACAAATATAACATACAATACATAAATCATTTCTATGTCATAGTAGTGAGCCGGAGTCGAGTCAAACTATCAAACTTCGTTTTTAACTGGAATGTTGCCATGAAATAGTGTCTAACCACGGTTGCGTTTTTTCGTGTCTCTACCGGCCATACACATTGGGTTTGACAACATTGTATACAGTTTTATTCAAACAGCTAATTAAGGTTCACTTCTTTCGAAAGCATGGTGCATATTATGTACACCTTTGTGACTCAAACCGTGAAAGGTTGCGTCATGATAGACCACGGTAAAAGGTACATGTATTAACTTGTTTTAAATTGTTATCACCAATTCATAATTGTCATAATTAACCTTACACTTTGACAAAAATATAGCACTTATAATCCATCGGCTACAATACAGACCTGTATTGACAGACTGCAAAAGCACACCTCCTTGCCTGCAGTTGCATGGCACTGGAACTAAAATCAACATGTTAAAAAACTTGCAAAGGTGCAATTAAAAGTTGTATATGCCGGCACTTTGCATTTTCATACGATTCTGTAATATCCAAATTAGCCAAATGTTTTATTTTAACGATATATTTTCCCTATTTTTTTTCATTACTATACACGTAAATGGAAAACATGCAAGATTTTACAGAATTATTTGCGCTTTCGTGATGCCTCGATATTCCAGACGTAACATAATTGTTAAATTAGTTCCATTAGCAGGTTTAATAAACGTTTTGACTGTTAACCTGCGGTTACCGTTGATAAGTAATGTTTTGCGCTTAAGAGCTGTAAACATGATACACACACACACACACATATATATGTATGTATATATGTATATATACGTACATACATACATGCATGCTTACATACATACATACATACATACATACATACATACATACATACATACATACATACATACATACATATACGATTGACAAGCATGCAAGGACATAGATGTTAAGCAGACAACAATTGATGTTTCTTTGTTTGTGGTTCTTGTTGACCAGGTTGAGCGGGAAAGTGGCGAAACACATATTTCCTATCGGTGTGTACCCAAGGACAGAAGACTAATAAATCTCCAGCAGTCGATAAAACCTGTGCAAAAACGCTTGAGATTATCTTTCTGTTCAGAGAAGTATTTTGGGCTTGACAAGTTGGCGTTTTAGTTTTAGTAAAACCTTGTGACCACTCATGCTTACAATGTATTTGTAAAAGTTTGTCTATGTTATACTTGTAATTAAGGTGTTTTTCTTCATTACGGGAAGCACAAGTTAAATTTAAAATGATTAAAGGCCCATAAAAGTTTAATCAATAAGTTAATACATTTTTTATTTATGTTTGGCAATTAAGTATTATTGTCATTACGTTTTAAACTGTCACGAAAGGAGCCAAAGTATTCGATACCTTGTCAGAATTTGTTGTAGGTTTGTGGGGTTTGAAAGCATAAATTTGGAAAAAAATAAAAATTATAAGATATTTTAATATTTCGAAAATGGGAAAATTTATGTGGAAAGCTGTCCAAAAAGGTATAAATAATAAAAGTTCCCTGATTTTTTAAACTTACACCACTTATATTAAATAATTTTCTATGGACATGGATATGTCTCCCAAATATAAAGCAACAACTTCTATTTCGGAATACAACCATGTATTTTTGACTGAAGCAACGCATGCTGGACAAGTTTACAAATTCATCATTCATATAACGCAAGGTTAACTCAGTACCAAATACCTGTGTCACAGTGGCACAGCTTAAAATAAATCTGGTCTGGTTTTTCATTTTTTTTATTTTCTTTTAACTTTTAATTTTATTCTTTTTGATTTTCTTTTATAATATATTGACTTTTTCCCATCCGTTATCTTTACTGGATTGTGACCATGGATGAGACCTGGATTCATCATTGAGGCCTTCTATTAAATATGAGCCAAGTCAACAATTTTGTTCCAGTGGTGTCTCGCAGCTTGGCGTCCAAAGGGTACCGATTGTGAACTGTTGACGTCAATGTTGTCACAGTTATTTGGGACTTATAATCTTCAAAGTTTTAATCTAAATTGCAAAAATTAAAACATCATCCTTCATGATTTTACTTTGAATTTCTACATATGTCTGAATATTTCAATTGTGTTATCGAATCATTATGATTAAATTATTCCACGTCATGCACGGTATGATGTTACATATTCATCACAAACTTACCGATAAAAACCCCTGTCTTTCTGCTATGAAGGCTGGCTTAAAAGTTCTAAGCCTATTTGAGATATCTCAATCGGATTGAAACAAACTTTTGCCATCAACAAGTACAATCATTTAATGAATCATAGGCATAAGAAGTGCAACTGTAGTGCGATCAGTGTCTTGGTGTCAGACCATCTTGCGAACCAACCTAATGAAATCACCAGAAATGGATAAAACTGGCTATACAATAGTCATCATGTATTTGCACCTGAAAGGACCAACTCCGACACAGATACATGCCGACATGGTCTCCACTTGGGGGGGGGGGATTCCACTTCCTTTTCCACTGTTAAGAAGTGAGCTGAGGAATTCAAGCGTGGCAGAGAGAGCTTTGACGAAGGAAGGCCTTCAACACCAACCATTCCCTAGGACATAACCCGAGCGCATGATATGGTGATGGCTGATCAACGATTGACCACTTGCCAGTGTTGTGGGTATCTCTCATGAGAGGGTTGAGCACATTATCACCAAGGATTTGGGAATGACAGAAGTTTCTGCAAGATGGGTGCTAAAGCTCTTGACAGCGGATCAGAAACGTGTCAGATTCCTGGCATCCCGTAACAACTTATGCCATTGGGAAACAGATCTCGATGATTTTTTGGCCCGATTTGTAACCATGGATGAGACCTGGATTCATCACTTTAAACCAAAAACCAAAATTTAGTCTAAGCAATGGACGCATGCGGGATCGCCACCTCCCAAAAAGCCAAGTCATTTCCTTCTGCTTGAAAGGTGGCGACTTTAGTCTTTTGGTATTCCAAGGGCATTCTGCTGACTGACTAATTGAAAAAGGCCAGACTGTCAATGGAAGGTATTATGCTGACCTTCTGAGACAGTTGGCAGTTGCGTGGAGCTATCAAAGCTAAGCGACGGGGAATGCTCACTAAAGGAGTCCTGTTCCACCAAGACAATGCTCCTGTTCACAAATCGGTGGTTACCATGTCAGAGACCCATGATTGTGGCTTCGAACTCATTGACCATCTCCTTTATTCACCGGATTTAGCCTCGTCAGACTTCCACCTGTTTCCCAAAATGAAAAAGGAACTAGCCGATCGCCATTTTCCTGGTAATGATGACCTCATTTCCGCTGTGAATGACTTTTTTAGGGTGGCTGACGAAAATTTCGTCTTGACCGGGATCCAGGCCTTGCAGCATATGCTGGCAAAAGTGTGTAACCCTGGAAGGTGACTATGTAGAGAAAAAAATGAAAACCATCGACTTTGTATGGGTCTTTAACAGATAGGCTTGGAACTTTTCAGCCAGCCCTCGTAGTATGCATCAAAACGTTCGAGAAAAAGCGAAGGAGTACAAAGAGAAGCCTCTCTTACATAAATTGCAGCTAGGAAAGGGCATTGTTTGTTTAAGTCTTTAATCCCAAGGATGTAAAATATATCGTTATCTACAGATTAGATCGACAAGAACTTTTAAATATTGGATGCCGAAAATAAAATATGAAAGAAGGTAATTCACGTCATACAACTTCATAACAAGCCTCACTGAGTTTCCAATCGTATCAAGTGCGGCGCTTGGCTGATACTGGAAACTCCCCCCTGAAGACCACGTACAACAATGAAAAAATGTGATCTTAACACGGAGTGGTCTTAATAAGCGATATAATTTAATTCAAATTAAATAAAAGGGGACTGTGAATTAGTGGTCGTAAGATAGAAATGATCTCTTTATGGAGGTGTCCTGAATTGCAGAATCTACTGTAATTGTTTTCTTCGAACTGCGGGAAATAAACGAGACGTACTTCATTTTATTACACTTATATAATGCCAGTTTTTGCTTATTGTTGTAGTCATGTATCTTTAGGAACTAATCTATATACATAATTTTTTTAAAACATTGATGAGATAACAATGAGGTAATTAAAGCTATTTGAACGATTGGCTGGCAGACTGGCATTGACTAAGGTATGATATAACTATATGTTCTACATAGACCTTTCAGTCCTATTTAAACGGGTGAAAATCACCTCATCGTTTGCATAATGTCCATGAGTCTTCGACCCATTTCAGTGATTTTGTTTGAGCTCCTGACGTCGTGGACTGTTATCTTTATTAGCCACACGCATCGTTGCTCATATTTATGTTTCTTGCTATTTGAGTTTCTTGAAAATAAAAGCAAAACAAAAAGTATTTCAATGGACCCAATGTGCCCGAGAATTCCACCATGATAATTATTATTCCTTTATTTTGTATGCACGAGGTACAATTTATACATTTTAGAAAAGAATAAAACACACACACACACACACACACACACACACACACACACAGAGCTCAAGGAGAATCTATACATTGCTTACTTATTCACATATACAGTATACCCATAATTACTGGTATATTGATCATGGTTTCGCTTTACCAGTATATAAATATATTCATACTATGACACACAAAGATAGAATATGGTGCTCCAGAGTTCGTGTTTCGAACTCATCATTTGATGTTTATGGTCTTGAGCAAGGCGCAATTCTCTTATGAATGACCTTGACTCATCATGTTTATATTCGAATAATACCTTTGACGGTTGTCTTTGATATCATATGCAAAATATGTTGCACCTTAGAAAATCTTGCTGAATACTTATCGAAGTCATACTTTGACGCAATGAAATTTAGTGATTTGCAAGTGGCAGAACAGCTACCAGAAGGCCATATGCGTGCAGAATCATGTTTATACGTTGATGGCTTCGTGGAAAAATCTGACGAATCTTTCTTGTAATTGCACCGCAATGGGTAAGTCCTCATAAGTCAATGGTAACAATATATTATGACGATTGTAAGGAATCCACCACAGATATCTGAGGGTCTTACGCCAGGCTGTATAAAAGCTTTCGACCGCTCATGTGGAGTAGTGCCACAACTGGCAACCGTAAAGAGACACACACTGTGCCTTAAGCAGCTTGCATTTTGCATTGGAAAAGCATTGTCAAACTGTCCCATCAACATATTAACTTCAGTCTGAAATCGCTTTGGACGCAGTGATACTCTTTCATTCAAAACTTTTAACCCAACCACATGACCGAAATGTCCAAATATATCAACTTCAGGAATTGGTGAATTATCAAGGAACAAATCTGGTTAATCTTCATTGTTGTTCATCTGCTGCCGGCTTAGTTATGTATGTATTCTTATTTTGTGATGGACATGTATCTTGGTGCAAGCGTGCACCTGGAACCCATGCCCAGGTAGCATTCGTTTATAACACGGTGGATCTTGGTCCAGCCTGGGATTTTTTATTTTGATGTTTACTTTGCTCTTCTTGTTTACTTTGTGGATGAGGAGGATTTTTTTCCATAACCATTTCTATTCGTTTATTTTATGTGCATACAATTTAGGTTTTTTCCTTTTCTCGTGGGCTATCTTTACTATATTTATACCAGTTATAATTTGCTATGCCAATCACTGCCTATTAAAGTTGTTACAATTATGGTGATCAATTAGACAAAAGAGGAATTAGTATCGATTACGTAACTTGATTAATTTTCAGTGGTGTAGCCTATAAAATTGACACTTTACGTTACTGTTACACACAAAACAAGTATCTGTGGAAAAAAACTGAGCAGTAAGATATCTAGTACGATATTTATCTTACTTTATACATTTCTGACAGATTTAGGTAAGATCATCCATCTTTACCTTTGGTGCTGTAATGAAATACCTGTTTGTTACCTTGGTGTAGCTTCCTTAATATGTATACGCTCAGTGAGCAATCGATGCTGACACAGGGGTAAAGTCTTGTCCGAAGGTTTATCCAATGTGAATGGCTCACCGACGGAAATAACCTTTGATGGTTTTGATATGAATTCATTCTTCAGCTGTAAACTAACGCCATATGAAGTTACAGTGCCTATTGTTAGCAGCAAACATATGGGTTCGGCAGCTATTGATATCTTCAAGTTAACAGGACGTTTTTCTTTTTCTTCCATTGTTACAGTTTTAGATATTTTCAATTCAAACTCGTCGTTTATAACTTACATTTTTTTCGCATTAGTGCATGATGATGCACTGGGAATACGCTTATT
Organism: Hermodice carunculata; assembly: GCA_964020975.1. Classification (NCBI taxonomy): domain Eukaryota; kingdom Metazoa; phylum Annelida; class Polychaeta; order Eunicida; family Amphinomidae; genus Hermodice; species Hermodice carunculata. The sequence continues at coordinate 28,305,708 of OZ026614.1, read as the reverse complement.
GTAGACGATTCAGCCGTATATACAAGCTATACTTGTTTGTATATATATATATATATATATATACATATATATATATATGTGTGTGTGTGTGTGTGTGTGTGTGTGTGTGTGTGTGTGTGTATAGTGGAATCTCCCTATTAAACCCACCTTAGGGACTGAAAAATGTGGTCTTAATAGGATAGTGGTCTTAATGGGGATAATATATTTAATGATAAACAAAAATGGGTCTGTAATTTGGTAGTCTTAATATAGAAATGGTATCTTTCTGGAGGTGGTCTTACTTGGAGATTCTAATTTACATATATATATATATATATATATATATATATATATATATATATATATATATATATATATATATATATATATATATATATATATATATATATATATATATATATATATATATATATATATATATATGGAAGCATTGTGTCGAATGGGTGTTCCAAGACCGAAGAGTTAGCATTAGAGATAGTTCAGTTGGAAGAGGCCCGTGTTGTTACCGGAGCAATGAAGAATACCCCTTTAGATGAAATATACGAAGAAACTGGATGGGAAACTCTCCACAAAGAGACGGAAGCAGCAAAAGTTTGTATTAATGTGCAAAATACTATAATAGACTAACGCCTGAATATGCTGCCTTTAGTACATTCATCCACGGGGGGTGACATGCGTCCACGTGACCAATTTAATATTCCTTCTATTCCAAGTAGAACCATCTCATTTTTCCGCTCCTTTTACATCTGCTATAACTCTATGGAATTCACTACCAATACGAATAGGAAATTCTTATAATGTGTCTGATTCTATGAACAATCTGAAAAGAGATTTAGGCCTAAATCATAGGCAAAGAGTCTTTTACAATTTTGGTGATACGTACATTGGTAGAATCCACGCCCAGTTCCGCATGGGCTACACTCAACTGAACTATCATCTGTTCAACATGAAATTAGCACACTGTCCTATTTGTTATTGCAGAAAAGGTAACCAAGATATGTTGCAATTTTTTCTTGCTTTGTGATAATTGTGTTTTACAGCGTGAGGAATTACATTATAAATACTTTGAAATACGCCCTCTTTTCACTGGCCAACATTCTTTAGGGCTCTAAAAACAGGTACACATAAGTGAAAACAGGACACAGCTAAATTGGTTCATAAGTACATTCAAGACACCGGGAGGTTCCTAGGCAAGTAATCTTGGAATCTTCCTACTGTTGATACATTAAGCACACTATCTGTAGTGTTTTGTACTGTAACTACCTTATGTGATACTGTGGTCATACACGGATGTGACTTTTGTTTCACTGTCTTTATTTTTGTACTTTTATTTACTTTTAGTTTCTTATTTTTCAAAGAGGTTCATATAGGGGCCTGACCCTGTTCCCCGATTGCATTAATAAAATATGTTTAAAACAAAATTGCTGCCGCAAGATCTGCGTTTTGACTTCTCAGGATTAAATTGTACTTTATACATTTTCAGAACCTTTTTTTTAAACAAATATCGATCAGTTTTGACACTGAGACCTTAGCATGAGCAATCAGGACTGTGTCATAAGCATATGCTAATGTGGCCGTGATAAGATTACCAATGTATATATATATATATATATATATATATATATATATATATATATATATATATATATATATATATATATATATATATATATATATATATATATATATATATATATTTATTTATATATATATATATATATATATATATATAGCTCTTAAGCTCCCATTTTTCACGAGACACAGTTTCCGGACCATATTTGCTGTGCGTATGGCATCCAAACCCGAATTTTCTCAGACGTATCAACAATTCATCTATATAGATACAAAAAATATCGGAAATATAGCTACCCCTCTTTGATACCATTATAACAATTGAATGGTTCTGATGTAGCACTACCCAAATAAGACATTTACAACCCAATTGGTATGCATGTTAAATTATAATTTTGCTGTGACTGGACAAAAACCTCTTTTCAGTAACAGTATAAATAATTTCTTATGCTCCACCCGGTCAAATGCTTTAATGGCATCAAGAAAGACGAGTTGTACATCAGTGTTTCGTGAGTAATGATACTTTACACATTCAGAAAGGACGAAAGTACACTGGGTTGTTGTGCTGTCAGGTTTGAAACCAAACCACATGTCTCATGAATTATGGACTTCATAATTCTCCTATAGGATTATCCAAGCTAGCAACTTCAGCAGTAAAATGCGTAGGACTATGTCTCTGTAATTGTTTGAGTCATTCAAGGATTTACTTATACTTTTAGGCATAAAATTCAGCGACATGCGAAAAAAAGGTCAGGGGCATAACCATGTCTCAACACGACACTAAATAATAACGGCAGGTGTACCTGAAGTGCAGGAGTTCTTCGAGACACAGGATCTCAATAATGTCCCAGATCTCCATCATGTTCCATTTGCTTACACATTTAAACAAAAATATAAATCAATTTCTCATTAGAACTGGTTTGCTTTTGTTGGATGACAAGCCAAACTACTAATATGCGAAATACGTACAATGCCATGCCATGTATCGTTAAAATTTAATGACAATATATCAAACCTGTTCACGAATCATATTTAAATTTTGTGCCCAACCGATATCAATGTGCAGCAGCTTGAATGTTGCACCAGGCTGATATCGTTTTGTCACAGATTAATCCTTGCATCAGGCTGTAGCAACTTGAATGTGTCACAGGATGATGTGCAGTAATTTGAGTGCTGCACCGGGCTCATATTCCGCAAATGAAGTGGACAGAATATTAATTTCGTGGCGTTAAGAAACACACACTGTGCACTAGTTACATTGATGTCGTAAGATTCGCCAAGCCCGTTTACTGTGCGATTTGTAAGTATAACATTATGCACAATATAATCAACAGTGAAAAATGAAACTGTAAATATTATGATAAATTAGTACTTTGCGTGGTTCTGGATCTCAAACAGGAAACCTTTGCACTTCCTTCTACTGTTTAATATAAACAGAGAATAGTAACATGATATTGTTTCTGAAATCCTGCAGGCAAGCAAACTAACTGACAGCATACTGCTTCTAACTGCACTAGTCCCACTGCTGCTACTACTACTACTACTACTACTACTACTACTACTACTACTACTACTACTACTACTACTACTACTACTACTACTACTACTACTACTACTACTACTACTACTACTACTACAGATGATGATGATGATGATGATGATGATGATGATGATGATGATGATGATGATGATGATGATGATGATGATGATGATGACGACGACGACGATGATGATGATGATGCACGTGTTAATACTGGACAACCTGTTTATTCAGGGACTGTTCTTTCAACAGGATTCAGAAGGAGGCAATGCTGTGAAAATATGCAAACTTCTTGATATCAGAGATCAAGAGCTCACCCCCACATTACAGCCTGACCAGGTCCAATTTAAACTGGAATAGCTCTGAGCCTATGGAATTGGATGATATGTACATCGGCTGAAAACCCTTGAATGGTTACTTCGACAGTATGTTTACGTGTCCATAGTCTTTTGTTTTTCCTCGTTCTTCGTCCTTGAACATGGTAAATGACCAAGACCATGTACGTATGCAGAGAGAAATATACGTTCCTGCCAAGACCAAGACAAAATTCTTGGTGAAGAAAGCCCCCCTTTTAGGAAAGATATGTACGTAAAAAAAGATACAAGTTACGCTTTTCGGGACAATGTAAAAGTAGACCAGCCTGCTTACAAGTCAGTGACTTATGGAAGAAATTCTCTAAATTTCCAAGGGACCAAACTATGGAACAATTTACCTTTCGATATACAGCAAGCTACAAACTTACGCCAATTCAAAAACCTAATCAACAACTGGCTTGGCCCATCATGTTCGTTCTCAGTTTGTGGCCTATGTCAATTCAGAAATTAAGCTGTTTTTGAATATCACTTAGTTTCCTGATTACCGGCTCTAAATATTTTCATCTGTGAGATCATTGTATATACCATTTTCCACTTTTTAATTTCAATGTGTCGAAAAAAGTGCCTCGGCGCTAATTATGTCTGTGTGTGAACACAGACATTGTTTTACCAAATATTCTTTCTTTCTTTCTTTCTTTCTTTCTTTCTTTCTTTCCTATCTTTCTTTCGGTCAGATTTTTGTGTCGTCTTAAACTCAGACACCGTGCAAGCTAGAAACTTCAAACTTTGCATGGAGATGGCACCTGCAGTGAAGTTTTGCATATCGTTCTGAATAGTCAAGATTTTGAAAATTATGGAAATTAGGGCAATTAAAAAAATTCAATTCCTTCTGGCTTCCAAAGTATTCATTCGATTTTGATGATGTTGGACCCAAATTTAGATATTATGACACTGCACATTTTTGTATTTACCTCTAAAGGTCAAAGGTCAAGGTCATTGCTACATTTGAAATATTCATTCAGCCATAACTCAGTCAATTTCCATCTAATTTTGATCATATTGGACAAAAGTTGTAGCTACTGTAACACTGCACATTTTTATAATTTACACGTGACCTCTAGAGGTCAAAGATCAAGGTCATTTGGACCTTTGAAATATTCATCTAGCCATAACTCGGTCACTTTTAATCCAATTTTGATCATGTTGCGCTCAAATTACAGATATTGTAACATTGCACATTTTTCTAATTCACATGTCACCTCTAAAGGTCAAATGTGAAGGTCATTCAGACCTTTGAAATATTCATCCAGCCATAACTCGGTCAATTTTCATCCACTTTTGATCATGTTGGGCTCAAATTATAGATATTGTAACACCGCACATTTTTATAATGTTTATGTGACCTCCAGAGGTCAAAGGTTAAGGTCAATTTGTTGTTTGAAATTTTCATCTAGCCATAACTCGGCCAATTATCATTCAATTTTGATCATGTTGGACACAAATTGTAGCTACATATGGGCACTTGTCTATGTGGGCAGGCGGGATGTTGCTGATATTTTGGAAATAAAGAATACTTTTTACAGGCAAATTCTAATTTCTTCTGATATCCAGATAGTTTTCATTTACATTTGATTATCAAAAGGTCAAGGTCATTTTGCCTTTTCACTGTTTCATCTAGCCATAATTTGGTCACTTACCATCCAATTTTATTCATGTTGGACTCAAATTGTAAGTGTTGCAACACTGCATATTTTTGTAATTCTGCAAACTTTTCACTCACACAGACAGATTTGCTTTCAAGAAAATCTTTCTTTTCTAGTGTTTCTAATTGTATTTTACTCGACAGGAAATAAAGGTTATTATGTTTAAGATTATGTGTGTCCGCCAATACAATTCTCTCTCTCTCTCTCTCTCTCTCTCTCTCCTCTCTCTCTCTCTCTCTCTCTCGTTATGTTTATATGTTTATATATATATATATATATATATATATATATATATATATATATATATATATATATATATATATATATATATATATATATATATATATATAAAATATATGGGTGTGGAACAAAAATATTACTTCAATTATAAGACGACCAGTGGTATCAGAGGCCCCATGAATGACCCACAAGTGGGTATGATGGTGCAAGAGTTTCCGGTGAATATATATATATGTGAATATATATATGTGTGTGTGTGTGTGTGTGTGTGCGTGCGTGCGTGAGTGCGTGCGTGCGTGCGTGTGTGTGTGTGTGTGTGTGTGTGTCCGCTAATACAATACTCTCCCTCTCTCGTTATGTTTATATGTTTATATGTTTATATATATATATATATATATATATTCGCCGGAAACTCTTGCACCATCATACCCACTTGTGGGTCATTCATGGGGCCTCTGATACCACTGGTCGTCTTATAATTGAAGTAATATTTTTGTTCCACACCCAGGTACGGGCCCCAGGCTCATACATACATACATACATACATCTGACCACGGACTGAACAGTCCAACAATATACTTGCTTTGGAGCTTCGCGTACGTAAGAGATTCCTTTGCTCTTTGATTGTCAGACTTCATGGTGTTAGGTTGACAGATTTGGGTTTGTTAAGTTTGTCTTTACATTAAATATTACATAATACGTTGACAGAGAGTCTCTCTGTTGCAAATTTTTCGGTTTAAAAGACTGCCCGCGTAAGCGTTGTGAACATACTCTCCATAAATGAATGTTTGTTTGAATTTTGACGCCATGCTGTAATATCTGGAAGGCTATGAATATTCACTGTAGATCTTTCTGTTAAATATTCAGGCACATATACATATATGCCAAACAATACATTCATTATGTCACAACATTTCACGCAAGCTAAAATCGGTAGGTTTGATTGTCTCGCCTAAGGTAAACGCACAAGATTTTGATTAAATTTTGTTAAAAAAAAAAAAAAAGTCATGTCAGGAATAGTTGATGGTACATTGGGGGAGTATGGGTAATACACTGTATAACACGCCGGTTTATACTCAGTAAATAACCAAATAATCGTAGACAAATCTAGCAAAGTGCTTGTTTTCGCATAAATGTGGTTAAATACACTGCAGCTGTGATGTCCAACGTTAGTTCATACGTTGCATACACCTGGACTTGTCGTAACATACTGATGTTTACATACAACGAAGCGACACCTGTTTCATGGGATGCGTCAAGGGATATAATCATTTGGTGTCGCCTAAAATATCATCGACCGTTATTATTCCATGAAGTTTTGTAATGTTCTAAAATTCATACTTTAAGTCACAATACTACAGTTTCATTCGGAATGAGCAAAATGAACCGTAATCGTCCCGGAAACAGCTGGCATTGATAAAGGTTTGATTTGATGTTAGATTAAAAAAAAAAAAAAGACAGACTTGTGCCTGGCGAACTTAATATTATAAACATTTATTTTAGATACCCATGCAGTTGGAATTATATCTCCTCTTTTGTCGAATAAATTAAACGTTTGATCTGTTTGTCCATTATTTTCAATATTAGCTCGGAACTGTCATATGGCGATAAGAGATTCGATTTGTTAAATCAATATGTATCAAATTCCTCCATTATGATCGTTGCAGGGTCAGGCAAGAGGATTGTTAATCATTCAGCATATATATTTGCCAACATGTATTATCTGCTGCTCCTGTTAAAATGTTTCGTGAAGCGTTCAACAGACTCACTTAAAATTGGTAAAATGTAGGGTCGGTCCGTTTAGGTCAATACTTAAGTATTTCACACAGTAGTGATTAAAATGCCAAGGAGTGGCAACGAATGTTTACAGGTTTACCCGGTGTACAAAGTCGTTCCATAGAACCCCTCAGCCATTACTGTCTCCCATCTTTACTCTCAACTCTTACAAAGGCAATTTAGCAAAAAGAGTTACTTCCGATTGAGAACCGTTTGCTCAGCTTTTTGCTTAATTTAAAACAAAACTGTCCAGTATTTACAATATACATTTTAAATTAGGGCCATGATGCATACAATTGCAACAATTTAAGTTGTAGTTAGAAGTATGTTACACACCGTACAAATTATGATGTGGAATGTCAAATTGAAACTGTACGCCACTACCTTGAATGAATGTCAAACTTTTAGATATTTCCTTACACCCAAAACTTGGATGATTCATTGATTGCACCGCACAGTCCCAATGTCCAGTTATTGACTCAATTTGTGTAAAGCACCAGTATGAAATACGATACATGCATATTGAACACATAATCCCCCCCCCCCCCCCGCAAGTCCGTCCCTTGCCCTGTCGCAAGGCAACGGCGATAAGGAAGATTCCGGCGTAGTGAAGGATACACGCGCGATGTCACTAACATTTCTGGACGTAAATAATGCTTATTTTAAACATGGTGATGATTCTAAGTTCAATGGGTATTTACAGAATATGATCACCACTTTTCTATTTTAAAAAATCCTTATGTTTTGGAGAAATGCATTTTGTTTTATGTGAAAGAGGGACTGCACTCACATACAGTGTTTCTTTGATGAACAACAACGGCTGGTGCAACCCCGCATCTTATATGATTATGTTGTATTATTTCTTCCATGAACTGCATGTTTCATAGTCTTCAGACTGTAGATGCGTGTATGACACTCTCTATAAAAGTTATCATTGATTACAGTGTGCAAAATACAATTTTAGGACCTTGAATCACATGTATTTGCAGAGAATTCATATGAATCAATCATGAACTTCCCTGGCTTATAAATATACATGTGACGCTGTTGGTCTTACCCACGAAAATACAATACAATACAATACAATACAACACAACACATCACATTCCCCGGGAGGTTGCCTCCAAAGTTGACCCAATCTGCGTATTTTGTCTACTCCACTGGGATCTACCGTTGTTTCACAAGGTCACTGTTTTAGCTTTGCAAAAGTGACTCAGTTTGTAATTGGGTGAGTATGGTTACCATAGTAACAGGCTGCAGTGCACTAGGGACCAGAGATTTCAACTGGCCAAGGTGATCATGATCAACTTCCTGATTGGTGTGTCAGTCTCAGGGGAGGGTCACAGTATAGTATTATTTCCTTTACTATAAATGAAGTCCTGTCGAAGAGGCGCTGACCAAGTGTAGCGGATGGAAAACAGAACTTGGTCTGCTTTGGAGGCAACCTGGCAGCAGGCCCAAAGATAAAATAAAATAAAGCATTCCAGTAAAAAAAAAGCAGTTTTGTCATCCATATATTGATTATTAATAATGTGTAATAACATACGATAACGTTATCCAGCAGAGGCAGTTACGCATTTGTCGACTTTGTTCAAAGGCAATAGACCACAATCTATCTCATTTACACATAAAACGCACCTGCAAATTAAATAGCGTATAAAATTTGAAAACGCGTCTTCGAGTTCTATAGGACCAAACAGAAAAGCGATCAACCCAAGATTTTGATCAGCCTAAAGGAAAATAACAGACAGCATGCTGCAAACTGTCTTTGAGATAGGACCAGACGAATGAGTGAACATTTAATATTGTCAGACTTAGATACGCCTAAAATGTACGATACAAAAATAGCTGGCAAGAAACTGTATGCACGGTTTCACGGACGAGATAGGCAAAATGCAAATGCATATGTTAATTTGCATATGATCCATTTTATAGTGGTAAAAAAAGAGTGTCATATTAAGCTTGATTTAGCTAGAGTTCAGTAAAACATGATTGTTCAAAAATGGAGACAAACTCGTTTTCACAAATTGGTTGTCATACTCGATATGTCCATCATTAAAGATGTATACTAATTAAAGATGTACACTCCTTAGGTCAATCACTGAAGATGTTTTCCTCACGATTTTACCTTTTATAGATACACTGGAAACTGAAACCAACAACTTTTTGTGCGTTTTGGGGGATCAATGATCTCAAACTTGCCGAAGGAAGCTGTTGACCTTGGCCATTCTTTTCTATGTGAATGTAGGCGTGTTGGAACTTGTAAGGACCGTCTTTCACGAAGTATTTTAATGTTGAGTCATGACAGTTCCTCAGATAAACATGAGTATCGTTATGTTAAGTATTGGATGATGTCCTCGTCCGGCACTGGATCTTAAGACCTGGAATAACCACCCATTCAGCATCCACATTTCCAATGTTTGATAGGTGCTGATGTTTGTGCACAGCTACTGATATATAATAAAAGAAAACAAAGTATTATTTGATGTGCCAAAATTTATAAACTGCCTCTTCTCATCTGGACCTACTAATACTTTTTTATGTGACAATGGTGCCAGAGAAGTATGCCTAATCGCTACTGGTGCGGCAAATTCATTCACAGCATCGTCCCATGGAATTTTATTGACTATCTATGACATAACTAATCGGAGTGCTACTTTTAATGAAATGCAATAGCGTCTCTCTCTCTCTCTCTCTCTCTCTCTCTCTCTCTCTCTCTCTCTCTCTCTCTCTCTCTCTCTCTCTCTCTCTCTCTCTCTCTCTCTCTCTCTCTCTCTCTCTCTCTCTCTCTCTCTCTCTCTCTCTCTCTCTCTCTCTCTCTCTCTCTCTCTCTCTGTCACATATTCATATATGCATTTCATTTTCTAAATAAAATTAAAGCATTTTTCCGATTTGTCCATTGCGTCTCTATGCTGTAAAACATGCCCTTGTGGCCACCGCTATTTAATGTATACCGCTGTATAAGATGGACAATTCTGTCCAGAACCTAATTTTTGTTTCCCATCTTCATACAAATTACACATTTGTTCATTGGACACGTGTGTCGTGCGTATTATGCACACTTTTCATGTGACGTATGCCAAAAATAAACTGGGTGATAGTATTTACTGCAGTTTCGGATGATAATATTATCATCGTTTTGTCTGTTGGAGAATATATGAATAACAGCAAATGCTTATCAGGTGAAATAACAACTTAGTTATCAACATGTAGGTAATTCAAGAGCTTATCTGTCAATGTTTCGTACTGATGGTGTTCAGTTTCTTCTTCGGGATGCTGACTCGCCGCATCCCCACTGGAATCAATGAGAGGCGTAGCACCGGAGCTGCACGGTGAAGTCCGTCCTCTCATCTCGTTTTCTCTCCGTTTGGAGTAGCAAGGGTTTAGCCCTTCTTCCTAATTCTTATTCTGATGAATAAAAATATGTTTAAACCAAAATAACATATGTGAACACTACTGATGGCAGCTGTAGAATATGTCATTGTTCACACCTCTGATGTGCACGTACCCCGTTATAACGGCTGATCCACCCTAATTGCATATAATTCTTAATCCATAATAAAGCAGATTTTATTTCTTATTTCAGGTCATACTCGTGGTGGCACTCACACTGTCGAGCATGGAAGCGCCAATGCACAGAACATGTGTCAGTGTGCACCCAGAAGAAATGTATTCTTGTGTTCACTAAAGTTACTCAATGTTTCTTGATCCTTCAACTGAGTGAATGACCAAACCTCTCAAATGTTCCTCAAGTCAGGACAATGTCTGTCGTGGACACTTTTTTTCCCAGAACCTAAGGTGTGCACAAAAGATAAGTTTTATTGTTTACAGAAGAGTGGGTGAATGGGTGGACATAAAGACGACTGGATGGACTGGATGGACTGGAGGAAGGAATAATCGTATAGATGGGCCGGTGGGCACGTACGTGAAGTATCGAATGCGGGTGAGATTAATATTGCAAAACGAAATAAAAATCCAAGCGAGAAGTGAGCCCTTCAAGAATATGGATAATGGGGCCAAGTGGCGCCATCTGTCTGGTTAATTTGCCAGGCTATCATGTCCAGTTTTGCAGTGGGAATAATTTTATAATTAGGCCCGTAGTGGGGAGGGGGGGGGCTCATGTGGTTCTTAAGAACCGCCCAATTTCACCTATAGTGTCCCTTCCTCTACTTTAAAAATCCCTTTTAACCACGGTGTACTTGCTAAGGAAACTGGAACTATTGTAATTGTATAATATCGTGCTCCATGCAGGTTTCCTATCCCCTGTAGAACCCGCAACCATCAAAACTCCGCACACACAAACCTCTGCAGATTTTTCCCTCTTCCTATTTTCAGATTTGGTTCAAGACTAGAAACAAATTGTTTCCCTTTTCTAGGGCCATATGCAATAATTGTAAGCCATAGTTCAAATTGTTTATCATAAATGTACCTCTCATTTTGCATGCAGAGGTGGGCTATGGTGATGTACGGTTATTTTAAACACGAGTCAAGAGGCACTCATTGCATAGTTGATATTCATGATATTTTACACTGAATTTTCTTTTTGATCCTTTGTCTTGTTTTGCGTTAAAGTGTGTGCTAAACGGAAACATTTCAGGTGGATTTTTTTTTTTTGTTTCTTTTTTTTTTGGTCTGCCTCAAGAACTTCCTATCTTGGTGGGAAGGGGCCGACCCGTTTCCATAACCGCTTGGTCGCCACGCTCCTTCGCAGATCCACTTTGTGCAACAAGTAACCCCGCATCCATCGAGCTTGACTTGGCTACAGGCCTGGTAATACAGCGTTTGCTGAAAGTGTGAGCTTTGTGGTGGACTGATATGCACAAAGACTGTTCCAAAAATGCACGGAAACTTGATCGATGACTTGGAAGAAGTTTGGAGTTGCATGCTTTCCTCAGGCACTGATTTATATATGATAAGCCAAGTCGATCTTTAAAATGCCCTATTTTCAAATAATGTAAATCTTGAACATACACATTGTACCGGCGTGATTAAATTATAGGCTTACATATCCTTATTGTGTACACAAGGTAATTTCAACCTGGAAATATGTATAGTGCAGATTTATGGGAATATTAAATACGACAACTTACGCACTTTCGTGCTACATGCAGATTTTATGTCAAGCAACCACTTTCATTCATTGATGTTGTGTGTTCATTATACTAAAGCGATTATATATATATATATATATATATATATATATATATATATATATATATATATACATATATATATATGTGTGTGTGTATGTGTGTGTGTGTGTGTGTGCCTACATGTATGTATGTCAGTGTGTTATGGGTGTTTACTTGTATTCTTTATGGAAACATCAAAGTATAAAACTTATATTATTAGCTTGTGGACAATTTTATGCCCCTTAAAAAGTTTAAATGGACTGAAGAAAATGTAAGATGCGCAGATTCCACTGTACACGAATCTGATTTAGTTTGTCTACGTTATACATCTTTTACTTTTAAGCGCAGGTGGATTCGTTACTTATCTATTCGTTGATCACTTTATTTTGAAACCAGTTGGCCTGGGTATGATGTTTCAAAATTTGTAATAAAAAGGCAACACATTTGTTCAGAATAACCACCATGTGCTCATGAAGACGCCAATGACTTGCCCTACCGCGGAACAGAACTGAAATGTCGCGGGGGTATTTTGTCATTTTCGTGTGGGCAAAGTAGGCAGCGAGAAAGCAGTTCATAGGTTTGGTGCGCTGAACGAAACGACACCTGGTGACAACATGTTGTAATGTTTTCCTGTCGTGAATATTGACAAAATGTTCGTCCAACCACGCAGGAGCATGCAGTGAACTTCACATAAAATAGCAATTATACATATACATAGCGTGCTTTATACGTTATTTGGAATCGAATATCTAGGCCTGTCCATAGATTATCCGCACGAAGTTATGTAATAAACACGTTCTCTTAGTTTATATATACTTCATTATTTACTTTTATTATTTGCATTTTGTATTCATTAATTCATCTGTTTATTTATTGATTGGCATACAAAAGCAATCAAAGACTGCAAAACTCTTTCAATTACTAGAGCTTTCCGACAAATAAGAGGGCTAGCATTACCAGTATGTGCTCTTTAATTCCGTTTGTGATCACCACATGTGTACAGTTTTAAAAATCAGTGCACAGATTAAATTTTTGCACCGGTTTCTTGATAATTGTTGCCATTTTCATGATAATTGTTGCCATTTTTACAGATCAATCCCTGCCTCCAAGACGGCACAAAGGTTTCAAGTTTATTGTTCGTACCTACAAATATCAATTTAAATAATTTTGTTTTCTTTTGCTATCATGATGTTTAAAAAGATATTTTTTATCCCGGACATGTAAAGAGGTACTGATTATATTTCTGGATGACTGTACTCAAATGAGAAATGGGGCATACTAATCAATCAATGCATGGGCCGACAGTGGCTTTGGGGTTTTAACTGTAACGCACGTGGGCAACAATTGAAATTTGATGGAGCAAATGAGTACCAGCTGCAACAGTGTATTTTTGTTCAGAACCACGAGGCATCGATTAGCATTTCGACATGCAATTATCTTCAAATAGTCCAAGTAAACGCGTGTTTATAAAAACGCAAAATCCACTCCCACTGAGAATCAAAATTGGAAACAGAAATGGGCACTTCGCATCTAAAATGAAACGAATGTCCACTCTTGACCATATATACACAACTGTACTGAATAAGCAGTGCTCGTCAGTACTTCTTGTGTTGCTTAGTAAAAATGTCGAAATTACATCAAATTTACTCGGGGGGGGGGGGGGGGCTCTCAATAATGTTCATTAATTTCTTATGCACTGTCAGTGGATGACTGTATTCTGCCGTATGCTAATGCCAATCCCTTTTACATCATTGTTTTACGATAACGTATTCCCGGCCCTGTCACTCCCCACAAAGGTGGTAGCACATGATAGTTCCATAAATTAAAATGCACCCCCTTTTCAATGATTTTTATTTGAATTTTAACCCCCTATCTTGATGAAAACAAGGACATATTTGCCCTGGAAAAGTACCCATATTTTTTAAAACAAGGAGATTTTAACCCTTAAAAAGTACCCCTGTTTTTCATTTTCAGGAATACAAAAGTAGTGGTCTATGCCTTAAAATCTACATTATGCAGCATATAAGTGTTGTTACATTCACATCTGGATTAAACATGATTGTAATGAGTGAAACCATTTTCATTTTCTCCATGCTTTTTAATGATTCATAAAAACGCGAAGGTTGTACAAAACATACCCTAATTTAAGATTTCGCGGATCTTGACCCATTATAAACACCCCTAATTTCCGATTTTGCGGACCGGGTCGAGGCTCAAAATATACCCCTTTTTCCGCGAAATTTGGAACGATCAAGCGACATGTTTGGTACCAAGTGCGGGGGCCGGGAACGTATTGCAATACATTGCAAATTGCTAACAATAAGTTGGCAGCAAGCTAACATGTGTATTCCTGTAATTTTACATGGATTTACAGTTTATCTCTTTGCTTGGGATTGTGATCTTGTGCTATGGCCCCTGTTTTCATCCCAAAAGACTTTTTTGCGGTCCTTAACTGGGCCAAGTTAAGGACCGCATAACTCTCAAAAGCGTTTAATTCAAACGAAGAAAAGTTAGAAAACACTCGCAAGCGTTTTATCCACTGTACCATAGGCAGCAGTGACCGTCTGGTGTTGCTGTATCGACAGGTACAAGGGCTGGCTGAAAAGTTCTAAGCCTAATTAAGATATCTCAATTCAAACAAACTTCTGCACCAACAAGTACAATCATTTAATGAATCATGGGCATAAGAAGTGCAAGTATAGTGTGATTAGTGTCTTTGTACCAGACCATCTTGTGAACCTACTCATTGAAAATACCAGAAATGGGCAAAACTGGCTCTAGGGCAGTCATCAAGTACCTGCAACTGAAAGGGCAAACTCCAACACAGATATATGCCGACATGGTCTCTACTTTAGGGGATGATGCCCCTTTCTTTTTCACTGTCAAGAAGTGGGCTGCGGAATTCAAACGTGGCAGAGAGAGCCTTGACGATCACGCGCGACGATGAAGGCCTTCAACAGCATCCATTCCCAAAAACATTACCCGGGTGCATGACAGTCTGATGGCTAATCAACGATTGACCACTTTGTCAGTGTTGTGGGTATCTCTCATGAGAGGCTGGAGCACATTATCACTAGGGAGTGGGGAATGACAAAAGTTTCTGCAAGATGGGTGCCATTTTTTGAAGCTCTTGACAGCAGATCAGAAACGTTTCAGATTCCTGGCGTCCCGTCACAATTTATGTCGTTTTGAGGCAGATCGCGATGATTTTTTGGCCCGATTTGTATGGATGTATGAGACCTGGATTCATCACTTTGAACCAGAAACCAAAATTCAGTCTAAGCAATCGAAGCATCCGGAACCCTCCCCCTCCCCCCCACCCCCCACCCCCCACCCCCAAAAAAGGCCAAGTCATTTCCTTCTGCTGGAAAGGTGACAGCTTCAGTCTTTTGGGATTCCAAGGGTATTCTGCTGATTGACTATCTTGGAAAAGGCCAGACTATCAATGGAAGATAGTGTTCTGACCTGCTGAGACAGTTTTCAGTTGCGTGAAGCTATCAAAGCTAGGCGACGGGAAATGCTCATTTAAGGAGTCCTGTTCCATCAAGACAATGCTCCTGTTCACATATCGGTGGTTGCTATGTCAGCGATCTATGATTGTGGCTTCGAACTCATTGACCATCCCCCTTATTCACCGGATTCAGCCCCGTCAGACTGCCTCCTGTTTCCCAAAATAAAAGAGAAACAAGCTGGTCGTCATTTTCCTGGTAATGATGACGTCATTTCCGCTGTGAATGACTTTTTAATTTTTTTAGGGTGGCTGAAGAAAATTTCGTCTTGACTAGCATCCAGGCCTTGCAGCATCGCTGGCAATAATGTGTAAGCTTGGGAGGTGACTATGTAGAGAAATAAATGAAAATCATCGACTTTATACGGGTCTTTCACAGCTAGGGTTAGAACCTTTCAGCCAGCCCTCGTACAATTTACCAAATATGCAAAAGCGTAAGTTTTTTTGGGGGGGGGGGGGGTCTTAGAATTATGCAAATTTTGAACAAGAAGAATCTTTATCTTCATGAGTTTAGTCAGATTTGCTGGTCTTACGTTAATGACATCTTTTTTCATTCCTCCTCTCTCTCTCTCTCTTTCTGCTAATTTATGATACAGACAATGATAATTTTTTTCGGTTCTTGTAAAAGCTCTCTCCTAATATTGCACTAAGTGGGAACAGTGGACTTGCATTTCTTTTGCCGCCAACATACGGCTTGTTTGGTCCATATGTTGTCACACTTTGATACCACACGACTCACCTAATGTAACATTTTTTACAGTATGGGAGAAAGGGGTTCTAGTATTTCCTTTACTGTTGATTCTGCTTGCGCGCTGTACTATCATTGACTTCGTCTCGCGCTGTATCTTTCTCATGTCAATGATTCGTGTGTAAAGTTGGGCACGTTCCCCAGTGTACACCGGCTATCGGCTTCCTCTGGTCTAACAGCCAGTCAGATCAGATGCTGCGATGACAAGGGAATCAGGCCTGACTGTCTGTAGCTCCAGGAACACGGTGTCCGCTTACTCCCCTCAGTTTGCCCAGCTCAAAAAAGTACACTTGCCCCTTGCAGGTGTACTCTGCCATTTACACAGTGACTGTTTCACGCAAGAACATGTCACAAAAAAGGCAGATTTTCGTATACATAGACAACCTATCTGGATCAATGGGCGATGTGTCTATCATGTACGGGTAAACAGACCTTCTAAACGGAAGACAAGCAGTGCCCGTGGCATCCCACACATCATAGAGATATTCTCAACTAAAATATCGGACGAAATTACAAAAAAAATCAAGAATGAAATTCTCTAAAAGTAAGGTTATCCATAAGTTGGTAACATGGATTCAAGTCCATTACTTTATCATTAACTGTGGTTTTCCACGCTCTATAGGATCAATTCACTCACTTCGGATGGAGAAGTCTCAGCCAGCTATATGGACTGTTTAATAATTCACATCACCCTGCACAAAGCCCTTATTTTAAGAGCAAAAATGTGACTTTTGACCACAAAACTCTGGCTGTGTCATTTTTTCGAACATGGTTTTGTTCTCAAAAGTTTTTTGGTTTTGCAAAAAACATCATGTTTTGTAAAATTGTGAAATAGCAGACCAATGAGCAGGGTTTTGTATTGTACAAAACTCTGTGTTTTGTAAATTTTCAAACGACAAAATACGAAAACTCTCTGTGTGAGATTGCAAAACTCTGGGTCCGGAGGGGTAAAAAGTCTCTGGGCTTTATGAGAGTCCAACTTCCAGCTTTTTGAAACCAACCAATCATGGCAGCTTTTATTTGGTATGCTACTCAATTTGTATGGCGCAAATCCACATCTAGATCAACTTGCGTGAACATTTACATAAAGCCATGACATAAGTGGTTTGCTGTATCCATGTTATCAACCTGGTGGTAAATTGAAAACCCTGGGTTTTGTGACATCACAAATCCCAGGGTTTTAAAAATTGCATGACATCACAAAACCCTGGGTTTGGCAAACTATTGAGCAAAGCAATTGCAATACTAAGAGTTATCTCAACAAGATATGGCGTTTGCAAATTAACAAGATGATTAAAAATGGTCAAAAAAACATAAAGGTTTGTGATGCGACAAAATCCTTTTGGTTTTGTGAGTTATTAAAAAAAACACTGCAGCATCCAGGCTTATCATGACGAGCACGGATTTTGGCATAAAACCCATTGTTTTGTGAAATGATTAGATAACGAATAGAAGCAAAATCATGGATTTCGTCACGAAATTCTGAGATTTGGGTACAAATCAATGGATTTTGATACAAAACCCTGAGTTTTGTAATAAAGCCCGCGATATTGTGCACATTATTGAACAAAATTAAAACACATGGTTTCTGTTTTGTTATTCAGGGTATTTTCCTAAAACTCAGGGTTTCATATGGTCAACCCGGGCATTTGCAAGCAAATTCCAAAATATTGTTACAAAACTCATGGTTTTATATACAATACTATGAGTTTTGTTACAAAATTCCGGGTTTTGTGAGCAAATCCAGGGTAAGTGAATAATTGAACATTACAACTTCCACATATGTCAGATGATTAAGATTTTTTCGCAATATCACAGCCAGATTTCTTCACTGGAATAGGCAAGTGATGGTTTGCTCAATTGCTTCCCTAAAATGTTAAACAAGCCATATGTCAACTGTGTCTGCGAGCTTCTCCAGGGTGAGTTGAAGGAAGCTCCCTGTACAGCAACCGACATCCCAGGAAGAGAGATTCACACAACAGGTGTTGTCAATAGCTTTCCCACTGGGCAAAAAATTTACAATTTGTTGCTCTGCCGGATTACTTGTTGTTATGCCAAATTACCGCATGTCACCAATAGATTGTTAAAAGTTTGACATATATATGGTATATGACCCTAGTTGTAATGAAAGTTTGACATATATATGGTATATGACTCTAGTTGTAATGACAGGTGTATACTGTGGTAGACCGGTATCGTATCAGAGACGATACAAGCCTATCACAGCATACACTTATCATTACAACTACTCATAAAAAAGAACATTTGTCAACAAACATGGCGGCAATTTATGTCCGTGGTAAAGCTCCATACTCAAAATCAGACGACCTCACCAGAAGCCATTTGCTATTTTTGTAATAAAAAAAACAACAAATTTCAGATTCTACACCATCACATTATATTACATACACTGTTACACATTTTAGGTAATTGAACACAGCACGTAAGTAATACAGCAAGATAAATTGGAAAAAGGATAGAACAACTACTTTATACACAGTAGCAGCATGTTACCTCCTACCATGGTTGACAATCACATATTTTCTCTGCATCTAAAAATCTCACAATATCGGACTGTAATTTATCGACATATCCACAGCAAGCAAAGCATGAATATATCCCAATGAAAGGCATGCCCTCAGCCAAATCCATCATCCTTCAGTCTTAAATCGGAAAAAGTCTCTTTCTAACCTTTTTTCGACACATACAGATCCAGAAGTAACATGCTTTCTCAAAGCATTCATCCAAAGTAGCCAAATTCTCAAACATGCGTGCACATGAAATAGCACTTTTACTGCTAAATTGTGGAGCGAGTCCGCAGGTTTTCGCGGCTCGCTTCGGACAATGCGCCCGAACCATAGTTTTGTCGAACCACTTACTGAAAACAAACGTAAACAAGACCGCGACTCAGGAGGCCATGTGATAAATTTTAGCAACTGACTCTCCAGGTAAACAACTTTGAGCAAATAAAAGAATATGCGAAACTCATCCACATACATGCCAATCCTAACTCGAGAGCTTAAATTAACTGTGGCTGGCAGTATATAAAATTCATCTACATACATACAGATCCCAACTCAAGAGCTTAAATTGACAGTGGCAGGCGGTATGTGAAATTCATCTTCATGTTTGCCAATCCTAACTCAAGAACTTAAATTCGCTGTTGCAGGCTAGTATGTGAAACGTATCTGCATATACGTTGACTTTAACTCGAGGGCTTTTAAATTACTTGTGGATGGCAGTGCTCAGAGAAAGGCATACCTCAAACACCTGGTGCAAATTTAAGGCAACAAATCAAGGCCAAGTTCAGCTTGGTATTTGTTTGGTGGTAAAACGTGAAGAGCATGCACACAACAATGGAGTACAGCTTTGCTCGTCATGTCGTAAAGCCTTCAAGTAGTCCAGGGATTTTAAAGTGAGGAATGACATGCTTTTTGGCGTGGCTTCCTCGAAGAGACCAAATGAAGCCATGAACCAAGATTTGATAGTGTGCGGCACCACATACTGCGTGAAGCCAACTTGAGAATATGTTTAGAATATGCAATATGCAGCCAGTCTGTTCGTAACATTAAAAGGACTAAACAACATTACTTATATCGGACACACAAGTGTAATTGTAAAAGTCGATTCATTTATTTGCTCATTATGAACCAAAATCTTAAACGCTTGATTTATCCCCCAAAATATGTTCGTAAACGTGATTCAGGTAGCGTAAGAAAGTGACCGACCTGCAATATAAGGTCATGTGTCATGCCTTGTGTTCATCAAAGGACCCAGAAGGAGTTTATCATGAAATAAGCCAAGGAAGAAAAAGGACAGATCACTGAGATAAAATAAACGTCATTTTATGGTAGTTTTTCCATTGAAAACCCAAATTTTGCTTAACATTACGGCAAATGGTCAGATAGAGGTCTTTCAGCACCACATATCAACTGTTCTGGTTAATACTGTGGTCAAAATATTAAAAAGCGGAAAAAATGTCAGTGCCTCACGAACATGTTTCTGTCTAATTCAAAGCTGTGTCACAACAAAGGCTGCCCGAGTCTACCTGTGACAGAGAAATGTATGAACACTTTAAACCATTCATCCCACACTTTAAGCCCTTCACCACTGAACATTTGTAGTTGCAGTGACACAATTTAACAAGAACCAATACAAAAAACTGATATATCCAAAATTTGTGAAAGGCAGTAAATCCATGTATGAAAGGTATATTTGTTTTTGAGTCCACCAGAAACTGATAACCTTGATACTGAGTTCCAGTCAGCACATTAACTTGAGACACCATCCCCTGGCCAGTCAACACAGTGAATTAGTTCTTGTGGAAATTGTGGATGTAATTACATTGGCAAATTTGGTGGATATGGTTTCACTGTAAGACAAAGTGTACTGAACTGTTTTATTGAGATAAAATGGACCGTGAATCGTTTTCAAATACTTTGCGTAAGATCTATTTTGTTGACAACAGCATTTTCTACAATTCGATCTAAAATGGTGATACGCAGTTTTATGGCTGTTTGATGTGCAATATAACAAAGAGCGCTGGGATTATAACCTGAGACTAGAAATCGCAGTGAAAGTTCCTCTCCGAAACGCTGCCCATTGGAACCTTTGTGACATTGCAAGTCAACTGATGCCATGGAAACCTAAGACACTGAGGGTAATCTTCTCATCAATATCGCCAACTTTGGATCTTCAAGCGGCCCCAAGGTACGAAATGATGCAGCAACAGTGGGCGAGGACGTCATTGTATATTTGCGTCAATAATGACACTGGACCAGGAGATATAACCCGCTGTAAAGTAAAACAGAACCTATTTACACGCCATTGTTCACCTATTGGATTATCATGTAATATATTTGTGTATCGTCGGGACCGTGTTCTGTTGCCTTTATTTCACTCTCTGTATATTTAGTAACCCAGTACCGCTGATGATCAATTATAACAGGGAAACATGAATATTTTATATGACTGTTGATAATATTGCCATTTGTCGAGCAATTACTAACCCCGCAGTTTTGCCTCAATGGCGCACTATCTTTGAATTTGTGAAAAAATAGGAGGAATTTACTCACCATGTCATTAGAGTGCAACAAAATTATAACTGTGATCCGTTTGCACTTAAGTTATTTTGCCATGTGGAGGTATCATGCACCAGAATTCACTGTTTCAATTTACTTTTCAGCTCAAATCGTTCAAAAAGCGCCCGTATGTAAATTGCCGTCTGCTTTAATAGTTATAATTAAATTCCTTGTTAATAGAAAACATTTTTGCTGAGAGTTACTTGCAAGACCTATCATTAATGCACACCCCAGGTCAACAGCTTGCTTTGGCGCGCTTAAGGTGCAATGCGTTCGACCCGCATCAAGGAAAGCTGTTGACTCAGTCAGTTATGCGCACATTGTCTCATGTCATATAAGCTGTCTGATCTGGACAGCTTTAATTTTCTGATACATAGTCCTGTTTTACTCCTGCAAACACTTGAAACAACAATTTTATGCGCACATTGTCTCATGTCACATAAGCACATGACTGGACACATTTCTGAATAGTAAAAACAACACACAGCCGCGACATTATTGCTGTAATTTGTGTAGGTGTATTTACAATAACATGTCAAATATATAATAATGTGATCATTCACTATTTGGTTTACAAATATTTTGATTTCATCTTCAGTGTAACCCTACTGTACTTAGGAATAATTTGAACCACAAGATACAATTAAGCTGGAGGTGCGAGAGACAATTGGGAACCAACACTAAAAATGCGCTAAGCCATACTGTTGATTCCCATTCCTACTGAAGTGCTGCCATACCGAGCAATGAATACATAATAACTGAACACACGATTCAAGTAAACTCCAGTATCAGAAAAAACATTCACAGATACGCGGTCCGATTTGCCTCATGAGGATCTTTTGGTACTGAAGGATCGTTGTGATGTTGCTCTGAAGCTAATCTTCACAGAAAGAAAAATCCACAACACGTTGCGCCCTCTTTAAAATATTTCATCTCCTAAAGTATGTGCCTCTTCATTAGCAGGCCCTCCAGGAAAACCTTGAAAAAAGTTTCACACAAGAACGTTTTTAATAAGTTTTTCTCAGTAGTTAAATCATATAATTTCCTTTTACGCTATGCTGTAGGATAGGTTGTTTTTATGTTTAAGTTGTATGAAGGTTACCTACTCAGTATTACCCCCCACCCCTCACCCCCCACCCCCACCCCAAACAGTACTGATGATGTTTGAGTGGCTACGGCCACATTCCTACTGTTTGGCCATATATGTGGGCCTGATTCCCTACATTACTTTGTGGCTCTGTTTGATACGGCCTACTTAAGGTTGTTTGGTAAATGCCTGGAGTGTGTTGGTCTATTGATATTTACGTTCAATAACACCATAATGCAACCCTAGATTTAACAAAATTATAGTACAAAAATATAACGCTGCCAGCTCATTTAAGTGGGTGGTTGCCGTGCCGATTCAGGCTTGTTTTAAGCTTTTCTGACGACGGCCTTTTTCGATCTGAAATGAAATAACTATTACAGATATAAGTTTGTAAAGTTTGCAGAATTATGGCTTGACAAATTCATGCTTGTGAAATATAAAGAAAAGCTAGAAAATAAGATTTGCTTCACAGCAAATCTGTCTGGATGCCTTGAAAATGGAAACAGTTTGAAGTGCTACACGGTGCCATTGTTTAACTTTTTTAAGTGTCCTCAATTTAGTTAGTATTCTAATTTCATCAAATGTGCCCATAGTATAAACATATGAAGAAAAGATAGATTTACATTTCTATGCATAATGCAATATTCTATACACACGTATACATTTATGTTTTCCTGCCATTGGAATTGCAAACAGCACAAACCCATACAATAGTATGCATACCAGGAGTACACATATTTCCAACTTAAAAACTCTTGAATATCGTCAAAACTTTAACAGATAGAGGTTTCATTCCAACTGGTACTAGTACAGTTATAAATGTGGTGTACATATATATGAAAGATATATACAAAACGTGTTACATCTGAAAATGTGTTAATCAAAGACATCTAACATTTTAAAACTTGAATAACATCACAAGTAATTACTCAGACACACAGTTATAATATTTATTTGCACACAGAAGCCTCTCTGCGGTGGGCACCCTTGGGACCAGAGAAAAGTGGCCACTCCTGAGAGGGTCAGCCCATCTGGGCAGCATGTGCATGTACATGTACAATGTATTCATATTATAATTCATGTGCATGCACATGTACATTATTCATACATGTTCACATACATGTACAATATATTCAAATAAAAATTCATGGGCATGTGTATACATGCACATATGCATGTACAATGTATTCATATTATAATTCATGGGCATATATTTACATTCAATCTAACTTTTAACATTGTAAGTATAGGAGAGAGCCTGGTGTGTTATGAGACCATAACACATAAGCCTTGTGTGTTATGGAACCATAACACATGTGTCCCGCCCACATTCCAATACGCCACGCCTACCTGGGTTTCCGGAACTTAACACTTGAAGTTCAAGCATGTTCAAATTAAACATGCTCGGCAAATCTGTTTTAATCGTTTCTCTTAATTCTATGTATTAAGTTTCTAAATTTCGTGTAAATGAGCAGAAAAATTAAAAGGGAAATGTAAATATAAGCAGTGAGGGTCGTTGTTGTGTGTGTGTGTTATGGCATAATGACGCGGGTGATTGAAGCTGGCATCGGGCGAGGCGCACTGGCGTGCGCCACGCCCACGATGTCAGCTTCAATCACGCGAGTCATTATGCCATAACACACACAAAATCAACCCTCATTTCTTAAGTGTATATATGCAATACAAAACTGTCTTTGTATCCTTGTTACATAGACAATTTTTAACAGACAATGTCACGACTCTACATGTACATGTATCTGTGAACTGAGACGAGCACTATACTGTCTCAGTATACCTTGTCTTGGCTATGAAGAACAGGTTTCTTAATGATAACAGGCTTTATCTCACTGGTCACAGAAAACAAAGACATGAAAGTGTCCATTGGGATGACACAAATCCACACACTGTTTCAAAATTCACAAAGTTGTGAAAACAGTCACTGAGGGCTGGCACCCCACATTTTGATGGGTCTAGCCAACTCAGCACTGTATGTAGTCTATTTCCAACAGAGGGTGCACAAAGCAGGCTTATTCTGCACAGCAGTGCAGTTCCTGTGCTCCCTTGCGATTGATAAGCGCAGCAGATTCATGATAGTTTCAGGCAAAAACAGACCAGCTACAGCACCAGTCTCAGTCGCGTTGCACTGACAGCTATGTCCAACACTAGTGGGAATTATAGCCTACCTGGTGCATATAGCAGCATGGAGCATATCTGTTCTTGCATGAACAGAAAGATATTATCTGTATTTTATTGAGAAGCTCATTACACCGTTGTTGGGCGCCCCCCCCCCCCCCGCCCATTTGCTACAAGACCCAAACCTTCCAAACCATATACCTAGCATGCATGGATAGAAGGCTGCCTATGAGACGGGATCAATCTAATTTATTATGAGTGCAAGATTGTTGCCTAGCACCATGGGGGTCAATGCACATTGTTACAAGCAGTATAAGGGATGTGTATTGTGGGGACATTCAGTGAATTTAGCATACATTAAATCAATTCTCCAACTTTTGTTTGTATGCTATTGCATTTGCCATGATGTCTCAAACCTGCATGTGTAAGTTAGAACTTTGTGCCTATCTGTAATATTTATGAAGATACAGAGCATTTAAAAGTTTTTTAAGTACCCCTAATTTGCATAATTTCAAACATCATGACTATTCCGAATGATATGCACAATTTTTACTAGTAGGTCAGTCGCCATGGCAAAATTGGTGGTTTTCGGGAACAATAATGTCTGAAGAAAACTTGAGAGGACAAATTTGGTCGTAAGGAACAAAGACAATAAAAATGGAAAGAACAAAAAATCTGGGAAAAAAAAAATGTCTCGATGTGCACTCAGACATAACAATTCCATGCACAGAAAGCCTTTAATGCAAGCAAACAGTTTAACTGTATTGACAATTAGCTTTTCTATGTATTTCTTGTCTTTTCGTAAAAGTGCTCACAAGCACTGTCTTTGCTTTATGATGTGTGTGTAAAGAAATACCCTAACCTGATGTGAGTGTCCAGAGATACCTTAACCTGACGTGAGCATACAGAGATACCCTAACCTGATATGAGTGTCCAGAGATACCCTAACCTGATGTGAGTGTCCAGAGATACCCTTACCTGATATAAGCGTGCGGAGATACCCTAAAATACTGTACGTGTGCAGAAATACCCTTACCTGATGTGACCTTAAAGAGATACCCTAACCTGATATAAGTGGAAAGAAATACCCTAACCTGATGTAAGTGTACAGAGATACCCTAACCTGATGTGAGTGTCCTGGTATACCCTAAATGTAAGTGTACATGGATACCTTAACCTTATGTGAGAGTACAGAAATACCCTAACCTTATGTGAGTGTGCAGAGATACCCGAACCTGGTGTGAGTGTACAGAGACGCCCAAACTAGATGTTAGTGTACACAAATACGCTACCCTGATGGAAGTGTTAAAAGCTACAGCACCACAGTCCATTGTCGGGATTTAGTCCCTCCTCTGTTAGGGACGGGGGGCATAGTTAAGTAGAACTGGTAATACTACGTTTTGACAACCATGTAAATCATTGAATCCTTCATGCGAATTTTGAGCCTAAAAGAAATGGACCTCATCCGCAACATTATCTGTATGTGTGCACGCGGTGATGCCATGACTTGACCTCAGCTATGTGTGCACACAGGGAACGGTGTTATTGTGTTGCAATTTAAGTGTGGCTGACGGTATTTGCCAGTATATAAGATGGGCCAGTAGGTTTTCTTGTGCGTCATAAGATCGTTACGACGTGAAGAGTCCGGTTTACATAATACACTGGTGGATGACATCTGTGTCTTTGGCCTCAGGAGATACAGATGGCTGCCTTCAAAGTGGTTTCTATGATACTGATTAATTAAAAGATCAATGTATTAGGAAGATGAATGGGTCATCAATGATGAAACTGCTTTTCTGTATTTTAAATCTATTTTTCAACTTAACAATTACTTCAGCTGACTACTATAATGCCAAACCATCTTGCCCAAGATTTGGATTGAAATCAAGAGAGAGCTTCAGGAACGTTGCGGAAGTCTGAAAATGCGAAGCTTCATGGTTACAAAGGGTAACCGCATCTATTTATATCAGAGCAACGAATGGATATGTTTGGCCACCTGCGTCACACACTTTGCTCTTCACCCAAGCATTTTTGTTAATTCAGCACTCAATATAATAATGACACATATTATGTAGGTGCATCCAAAACTGAAAAAAAAAGTGAATTTCGACAAAGGTACACTTGGTTTCGATTACGTCAGGCACTTGTGACGTAACACATGGAGTCCCAGTTGGCACCCAATAAACTTGACTTGGTGGCAAAAATTTTGGTTGGTTTATTTTGCAAAACAAGAACATATACTTTGAACACTCCAATCTAATGTAAAGCAAGCTATTTCTTCAAACACCTCTCATTTCAAACAATACAAAACAACCCCTTTACTTTAAACGTATGGTGTTTACTATGTCCTTACTCTATTAAAAGCATAAGCCTGCATACATACCCATCTGGTCCCGCACCTTGTCAAATGCGCTGCGTCACAAACACCTTTATCTGTTATTGACGTAAGACAGAACAAAACAATTATCCTTGCTTGCCAGTTACATCATTTGAAATCATGACTGTGCTATATTGGTTCTTTTGATAGTTTAAACGTGCATATTGTTTTAATGAAACAGTGCAACTCTTTTGAATTATAAATAAAATTTATTTTAACAGGTTAGGGCTACTAAATAATTTATATATTTTGTATGCCATTTGGCACTCTATTGCGTCATGTTTCAGCAAAAGTGTTATTTTTACAATAATCTTAACATATATGATTGTTCTTCAAAATAAACATGTAAATCAAGAATGTATCAACAGCACAATATCAAATTAACCTCTTACCATGTATTCAAGATACCTTTTCTAATCTTACTAAAGGCACTGTTAAATCGGCGTGCTGACAAACTATATATATATATATATATATATATATATATATATATATATATATATATATATATATATACATATTCAGAGAAGAAAAAAACAATAAAATACTTCTGTGAACTAAGATTGCTTTAAAAGATTAAAAAGCTCTGACCAAAAGGGATGCCAGTTAGTGTTGGCTACTCCAGGGTTTGACAAAGTTCTATGTAACATAGTTGTTGCCCAGTTCACGAGCGCAGTCATCAATGTTAAAATATGCCTTGAGTGGGGACACACCGACACATACTACTCTATCAATGATTGTGTTTCTTTTAGGTCGACCATCCAGAACATATTTAGACATGAGAAAACTACATAACGTTCTATATGGAGAGTCCACCCGGCTAACTCGGTGTAGTAGTGATACAGTATCGCGGGATGATATGTCGGTAGCAAGACTAATGTCTACAGATCTCAGGAGACAGCTACTGTGGGTCCGCTTTCCAAAACATAGCACCTGCTTTAAAATAGTGGCTTATGCTGAATTCAATTTCTGTTATTAGATATGATATTCCAATGGTTTTCCATATATAAATCTTCACTGAAGTGTCAAGACCTGGACAAGTGAATCCTACACTTATGAGACCGTACATGGCTCTTCTGTATGGTGAGATTCTGTTGTCATATTTATGTATGTACGTACGTACGTACGTACGTATGTATGTATGTATGTATGAATGTATTTATGTACTTTATACAAAAAGTCATGATTTCCTGATCAAATGTTACACATTTCATTGTTATGAATTGGGCCGGTATTTTATGTTTCGTTTTCTTCCTTTTTTTCGGCTTAGAACAATGTTGTATCACGTAGGTGCTGAACAATATGCCACTAACACAGTTGTCTGGCGTAACACTAGTAACGAAGCATTGTGTATTTTGCGTGCTTTTCATCTACTATAAAGTTAGTATTGCTTCCCAATCATTGGACACGCGATCTG
This sequence comes from Hermodice carunculata, assembly GCA_964020975.1. Classification (NCBI taxonomy): domain Eukaryota; kingdom Metazoa; phylum Annelida; class Polychaeta; order Eunicida; family Amphinomidae; genus Hermodice; species Hermodice carunculata. The sequence goes on along the minus strand of OZ026614.1, from coordinate 28,277,080 downwards.
CCAAAAATGCAATGCATTGTCCCTCGTAACTTTATCAATTGCAACCTTTGTAACAGATGGCGCAGATAAAGTAATTTATACCGACTTGGTGTAACAGGTTGCAGAGAGACCAATAGTCCGGCCGGCCAGATCGCATGCCACTCTGGTTCTGCAATTTTATCCCAGTGCATTTTGTCTTAGTGTTTGGGCATAAAACCTGTCGATGTTTTGTTCCCAACATAAACAAACCCCAAGGGAGTAAAGCACCCTAATGACGATGATGTATGAAGGTTTTGTTTTTGCACTTCACATACCTTTGTCCCTTGAACCTTTTGCTTTATACAGGCACAGTTTGGAGTACAATGGAGAAACATTTACTTCTTTAATTCGACGGTAAGCAAGCTAAGGGGCATCTGAGCAAGACACTGTCTGATATTTTACCAAGTGAGTATCGTTTTCCTGCAGGTTTCTGTAAAATGTCAAGGAATTACAGTTCGCCTTTCGTTATATTAACTGATATGCTGCAATTCTACCAACAGCAAGTTTCTGACTGCAAATAATGCAATTTTAGGACAATTACTTAAAAAGGGAATTACTGTTTGCTTGAAATTTTCATCTGTCAAACTGTCGTTTCGGTGCATTTTAAAATATGAAATGGAAGTAACCATCGGCCAGGACTAGATGTATTCAGTCAAGAGCTTGACTTCCTGACTTTTTTTTTTGTTTTTTGGTCTGCTAAGTTCGGACGAGTAGTTTCCCCCAATGATCATTTGTTTTTAAAAATCTGGAAAAAGTTAACAATCCTTACATAATCCTTAAGATACCTTCAGGACTTTCAAGCTCCCTAGCCCACACAAATCGAAATTTGATAGCTGGAAACTGAACACAAAGAAGTATTGTCATCATGCACTGACTGTTGAGCACTTATTGCACGTGTACCTGTCAGCAATCCAATGACAAGTTTTTAATGGCCGAGTGCATCACAATATTTAACAAAACTCAGACTTCGAGCAGATGTTTCCCATTTTGGCGTAATCATCCAGCTTTGTTGTTTAAAACTGAAATATTTTAACATAAATTTTAAAAAAACATGTATCTGAACAGTACATACGCTTGCAATTTACCTGTCTCTATGTACGTGAAAGTCCTTACGACAAAAACGTTTGCCTTACAAGTTAGCACCATGAAATATACTACCAAAAATATAGTATTACTTGACAAGATTTTCATAATGTTAATTGGATGATTATTGTGGTAAAAAATCCTGAGAATTGACAGGTCTGTTCCTCTTTTATTGCAATACTTTGCAATATTAATTAAAAACTTGATCATAATTTTATGTTACGTCTGGGTACTTGTGAGGAATGTCTCAATATCACATAAGCAAAAAAAAAAAAAAAATGAAGGGACATTCGCACTCAAAAGGCAAAATTGTTAGCTCTGTCAACAGCTTTCCTGCCAACCCGGCCTGTCCTCGGTCCTAAGCGCCCTGGGCGGTGTTGACAAATGGCATGCTACCCTGGTAAGTCTTTTCTAAAGTTGAGACTGAAAATATATATATGAGAAAGCACACCTATATACTAAATTGGATGAAGTAGACAACCTTTCAAATTACTAGCCACTGTAGACCGGCGGAAAAGCGTTAACCCTACAGAAACAGGTCTAGTTAGAGCATTAACCACAAGTTTTCACAGCAACATATTCGGTTCTTCTGTTTCCTGACAACATCTGTCAAATACTGGTGTCTCAATCTGAACTAATTTTGCTGGCCTCTCCCGCTCATAGAAGGTGTGAGAGTCCTTAACTGCAGAAATTGTATACCTGTTTAGATCACAAAACTTGTAAGAGCTCATTTCGTGTATGCCAAATAGTACGAGTTAGATGGGTTCGACTATGCACGTCATGAAGAGATCGTCTGCCTTCATGCCCCCTGTAGCCAATGTCCTTTTTCACTTTCAACGGAAACACAGAGACCTGCGTGTTATCTTACTATTAGAGATGAACATAGAAAAATCAACAACCAACAATGATTGATTTTTATCCATATCAGTCATGATGGATGCCCTATATATGTACCGAAAGCTATATACAGCTGTTTCATTCCTGTCATCGTGTGTTTGTTTTTTTTCCCCCTCTCTTTCTCATACTGTACCATAACATGATTTTTATATTTTACCATATAATTGTTCTAAAATTATTGAATAGGAACACACACGATGACGGGTCTGTTTCCAGGCACTGAGCAGTGGAGCATGTACACATTCCCTGCAAATGCCCACAGATCCCGCATGTGACGAGCCCATGGACGAGGAGTGGGACGTCTCGATTATAGACAGGATGACAACAATACTCATTTATTCAATGTCTACATGTATAACAACCAAGCCCGTTACATTGTGATGTTTTTCATTGCAGTCATACGCGTTCTTATGTCTTTGTGTAAACACGGACACTCTTTTTTCAATGTTCTTTCTTTATTCCTTCTTTGTTTCCACCACTCGAGGTTTCTAGAGTTTTCGCTGCAACGAGTTTCTTTCTTTCTTTCTTTCTTTCTTTCTTTCTTTCTTTCTTTCTTTCTTTCTTTCTTTCTTCCTTTATTTATTTATTTATTTATTTATTTATTTATTTATTTATTTACTTCCTTCTAGAGCTTTTCTTTGTCAGTATTAAAACCAAGATATCTATATTTGATATAGATATAAACCATTTAGGGGCACATATACAGATTTGATGTGAATCAACTATTTTCTGGCCGTGATATATCATTATTTGGAATTTTAACTTTTTTTCAGACAACGCCCATCAACGGGGGCAGGTTTGAAAAACTGCAAAATTTCTTTCCAAAATTGATTGACTTAATATTTCATGTTTCATTCGAGTTTGGTAAGACCCCTGGACCTCAAGCCCACCACCCAGCTTTTTTTCGAGCCGGTTCTTAAAATGCACGGGTTTGTGAAAGCAGAATCCGAAAGACTGCTTGGCCGCCCGAGTTGTCCTTGTATCATAATAACGCACTTATATTGAAGTTGAGCATCGGACATTTCATCAAAGCCCTGGATCTACTTTTCTCGGGTCATGGCTTATGTCTAAAAGCCCACAGCTCGAGACTTTTCATCTACTTTCAACGAAATTGAGTTCTGTGGACAGTTTAGAGTGTGAACTTTTAAAAAAATTTCTTTTTTTTTTATACCTTGAATTTGAAGTTTAATGTCATATGTCATTTTCGCTTAGAGTGAAAACCAATATGTCAAAAACTGGTAGGCCCTCCTGGATGGTGATATATTACAATTCCAGTCCATAACTAAATGTAGAAGGTCAATGCCATATGACAGTCTAAACATAAAAGTGAAAAAAAAAAATGGATCGTGGACGCGAGACAGGCTTCTTCTTCCTGATCACCGTGCGATCGGATATGCCTAATTTTATATGTCACATACTTTGTGTTCTTTGTCAAAATGTTGCATTTTATGAATAAACAACGTTTAGAGATCTGCGAAGTCACATTTTTTCTAAACCAGGTCTGGCTTTCTTCAATGTATGAATTATACTATTTGCGCTGATCACGAACATGTACATAGTATTTTGTCTGAAAAAGTGCATCATATATTTCTTATAATTGAATAATTTCACTCTTATTTTCATTGTCTTCGTTAAAAAATGTCCCTGTTTAGCTCACTTTCATTTGATTAATTCAGCAAATTTAACTTTCCAATTTACACTTTAAAAACCAACATCAAAGTTTGAAAAATATGAATCAATGTTCGCCTGGCTTGAGTGAACTTACAATGGTTTTAAACGTATTGGAATTAGTCGTCCACTTCCAAACATAATTCGGAATTTCTTTTATCTCTCAGAACTTTAATTGAACCCTTATGCTTACAATTTCGATTGTGCGCACTAATTCTCTACTTGTTACAATTTTCTTTAGTTCATATCGTCCAGGACTATTAAACATTCTATTTTAAAGTCACTTGTTAAATTTTAATGGAGTTCTCTTTTTTTTAAACACTGGACGCTTTCAAAGAAATTATTCTGCTGCTAAATTAAGAATTTCCCTCGTGACATTTTTGTGTCAATTTACGGATAAATCACCACAATTTCATCGTGAACATTATTATAACTGTTTTCATAGAGTACCGTCAGGGCAATTAGTCAGTTCGAACCGGTGATTGACACTAATTTTAAGCGTAATAGTTATGTGAATCATACTTTTCTTTTCAGTGCTACTTTTCCAAACGCATTTCAACACCTATAGAGATAATGGAAATATCCCGACTTGACAGGATACAACAGTATATCACACTTTCGAATTGAACCCGAAACACATTTTTAAAAACTGCAATACTACTTTTCAAATTCTGACATCAAATAACCAGCTACATGTGTATCGTCCTCACTTATGCAATGTAACCGGGTGTTACATGTGTCACCCCTGCTCCCACCCCAATTTTCATCTTCAAAGACAATTTGGAACAATAAGTTCATTAAAGAAATAAAATTACAGACGTCAGCCTATCAAGTAAAGGACATTTCTGATGATTAATTGACTAGTTTTTTTTATTTTTATTTTTTTTTTTGTTGTTGTTTTTTTGTTTTTTGTTTTTTTTTTTTTGTTTTTGTTTTTTTTTTTTGTTGTTTTTTTTTTTTTTTGTTGTTTTTTTTGTTTGTTTGTTTGTTTTTTTTTTTTTGCTTAAGCACACAGCTGCTGCAGGGCTCAAACTGTCCTTTTTACATTTCAATCCCGACGTAGGCATGTTTGTTCGATGTTTCTAATTCTTGGTTTTTCAGGAAAACCCTTCAAGTATTTTTGAACTACTTTTGATTTTAATGACCTTTAGCTTTTCTACACTGATAGTCAGATTGGTTTCAATTTTTTACAAAATGCAGGTAATTTATCTAAACAGCATTGCAAACCTCAATAATTTTGGTGAAATAATTGAAAAGCCATATGCAAAAGGTAGACAATTTTTTTTTGTCTGTGTGCATTATGACTGGGTGCAATTCATAGTAAAACATCCGGTAAAGCATGTATATTAATTTCATAAAATATTTAATACTGGGTAGCCCAACAAGCCAAGCTCTTTGTATTTAAGACCCACTTACATCATCCCGGTTTACACATCAAACATACGATTACACAGTCATAAAATATAGTCATGACATAATGAATTATATAACTTCATTGGGTTAAGATTATTTCCTTGTCTTACATCACTGCTGATTTTTAAATTCAATTTTTCAAAACCCTGAATTAATTTTTGCTGTGCTATATAACGACCTGGTTGTCTCTCACGTAATTCTTTCATTACTAATTTCAACAGACGCTAGTTTGCCCTGAATTGACATGACGATTTTGTTTTATTTTCCTTGTAAAGCGACCTTTCATTCAAGTGCCAGCATGCCTACCGCAACCAAAAGAGTGCAGGGGCCACAAGAATGGTCCAGGTAAATTGGGCGTTCGCTGCAATGCATAAAAATGAAATCAATGAAGCAGCGAAGAAATATATGCACAGACATTCATATGAGCCAAAAAAAGGACGTTACGATTCATTAATCACAAACGTATGTTGTGTTAAACTCTAGTGAGTTGTGCTTAAAGTCCAGCTGGAAGTGCACAGCTATCTCACGACGTGGATCAAAGCTCTAGACTATAATGTTCTAAGATTTTGTTCAAGGCACCGTGGATTAACTCATGCACGCACAAAAACTTAGTTTTTGGGATGACTCTCTTGACAGGGACAAAACAATTGTCTTAATGAGTCTCCCCGACTACCATTGTATTTTGACATTATTATTTGGTATTTGTTTGGTCAAATAAACATATCTTGAGTCCTGATTGGTTTAACTCATTCCACCCTAAAATAACGCTTTTTCCTGCCAATATCTAAACGTCGTCTGCTAATTGTATTTTATTAGTTTAGGGATTATTTTTCAAATTTTTGGATGAAACTTGCATGGAAGATCATTCCAAACTATATGTCCATGGTCAACAGCTTTCCTTGGCGCACTCTGGGCGCAATGCGCCCAGAGTGCGCCAAGGAAAGCTGTTGACTTGGTCTTCTATCAGGATGGAATGAGTTAAGTTTCAACAAATGGTACAGTAGATGCTGACAAAACTGGCTCTCTAGATACAAACTGCTACAGGATAACATATACAAGACACACAGGACAATACATCACCGAGGATAATACAATTACACAATACGAAGATGTTACTCCTATAGTCCATTAGTTTGAACATATTTATTTCAACTGGATCACCCTACAGAACATCGAGATGATGCCAATAAAGTGGGATCTTCAGACAAGGAGAGACATACAAGTATAAACATAACACACAACAGTTACCAAAACTGCGCAACAGCGGCTGTCCTGCTACTTCCGGCTAGCGAGAAAGGACGTCAATCGATTTGTGAAGAATTTCGCAAAAAAAGTCAATGTGTATTGCTAAACAAGTAAGGAAGTATCAGAAATCAACTTTATTTGAAGAAACAACTGTTGTGGAGCAAGGAAACATATGTATAGAGTTCTGCAAAGGACGGAAACTAGGATAATATGCTCTGTCATCTGCTGGTAACAATTCACTCGTTCGCATAGTCCGCAGCGCCGTCTGGGCAAGGTTGAGGTACTAAGCGAGATCTCGCGAGAGATGGACCTCGGAGGTGTAAACACTGTGGCGGAGAACATAAGCGTTTACACCATTTCTAGAATAACTTACACACATTTTTTAAGACAATTTCCTAGTCAAACTCGTGTTTTCAGTGTCACCATTTTGTAATTAATACTGCACATATTAGATTTTTCTCTTTCTACAATAGCTTATATGCTGAATTGTGATATTGGCCCACAACTTTCATCCAATATGAAGAGAGATATGTGGTGAAATTTCAGGTAATGATTGATACACAAGTGGCACACTATGCAAGTATGTCAACATGGGCTTTTTGCCCTATATTTAAACCTACTTTACATTTACATTGAATGTATACAAAGATGTATGTTTTACACTTTTTAATACAAATTTTGTAGTATGATATATTAATATGTGTTTATGATGATAGGAAAACATTTATAAAGTCCTATTCATCCTCAGAACACATATTTTCATTACAGCTTGATGAATATGAAGCAATGGTGTGACACACCAAGATATAATTTTTACATTCTTTTTAGTATTACTAGATTCTTCCAATGGGAAGCATACATATAATTTTGTAGGTATTTAAATAGTAGATTCTTCCAATGGGAGGAATACATTTTATTTTGTAGGTATTTACTTAGTCTAATTCAAACTTAGGCAGCATATTTTGTCACTTGACAACTTTCATAAACTCCTTCATACAAATTTGTAATAAGTCATGCATTGTAAATGGTTCACTTTTCAGGTCTTGAGATTTATGAAAAATGATTTGTCTGTGATGTAGTTATTTAGAATACTATCTATCACATAGATAGTGGGCACAATGGTGGCCATGAAACTGTGGTGTGATGTTTACAGTTTCCACATTTGATATATATTTAAATGCGATCTTGTTTATTACTAAGCAGTTCACAATTTTTATGCAGTATACATGTTCTTAGGGTGACTTTGTCAAACTCAGGCTCCCAGAACCAAAGAATTGCATGTATTTCTTGTGGTCATTTGTGAAAGGTATGACAATTTATTTATTTCTGTGATGCAACTGTATTTAATAAATTCACATTTGTAGAATATCCTGTTTTGTTCATTATTACTTGTTAAATCCATTTCCTGCAGAATGCAATCAAGTTCTACAGTGGAACCTCATTAATTTAAACTTATATATTTGGTTCCCCAGTGAACTGTTCCAGTAAGTGAGGCATTTGGGTAACTGAATTATTATTGCTTGGAATGACCAAATCTGTTCCCAAGGACGTGTGTTCAGAACATGAACATTTGGATTTATGAGGTCCCACTTAATTGTGTAGTATATATATATATATATATATATATATATATATATATATATATATATATATATATATATATATATATATATATATATATATATATATATATATATATATATACATGACCACATAAGGAGAGAGAGATCAGGATACCTCTTATGCATACAGAGATGCCAACCATTGTCCACTGTGCAAAAGAACAAAAATGTTGATTTCCAGTGCCTGTATCAAATATAGATGGTTAATGTACACACATTGTTGTCTATGGTTGGTGGGGTGCGGGTGGGGGGGTGCAAAAGTGGCATCCTTGATCTTTTTCATTCAACCAAACACTCAACTGTATTTGATATTTTCTTTATTGACTTGGAGTTCCAATAATGGATTTGAAAGATCTCACATACATTTCTCACACAATTTCTGCATGATTATAGGCTATATATAATATACATAAATATTTCATGTTTTTCAATTTAAGAGTTTCTGGTGATGTCATAATAAATTTCTGCTCTCAGTGAGTCCATGTACAGCTTCTGTATATTTAATTTCTCTCACAATTTCTGCATGTTAATATAGACTATGACATCCATAAATGCTTCATGTGCCCCACTACATAAATAAGCCTGCACGTCTACAAACTTTGATCCATTCAGATCGCCATGGTTCTTCGTTTGGGAACCTGAAAAAAACTGTACATTGTCCACGTATACCACGTTCGTGGCTACAGCCCCAAACAGCACAATAATCATAACCCATGCTTAAAAAACAACATAAATCCTTGCTTCTTGTTGCGTACTTAGGCTACTCTCACTATATAAACACGCACAGCTGATTCTTGTTTACACCTCCGACCTCTGACTCTCGCGAGATCTCGGGTAGTACCAACTCGCCACCCAGATGGCGCTACGGACTATGCGAATTCGTGAATGGCGCTGGGTACACCTTCCTTTTTTTTCGCCCACAGTCGGTCGCCGTGACGTAGACAAGTGCCTGTGCTTCACGCTCTTACTAGAAAAGACCAGAGATACTGATTTAATAGCATTGAATATGACCCGCCAGAGCTTACCCCAGCGATGTACTAGTGAAAGATCCGTATTTAGGCGACAAGAAGACTCAACAGGAGTGGTGGCTATTTCAAGAATGCAGGTATCGTCGGCGTACAGACGGACATCGCGTGTCAGATCAGCTACTAAATCATTAATGTAAACCAAGGAAAAAAGCGGACCAAGAATGGAACCCTGGGTACACCGGCTTCAATTGGTAACCACGAGGAAGACTGACCATGAATAGTGACTCTTTGCAATGGGTTGGTCAGATAGCTTTCTATCCAGGAGACGAGATGCTCTAATAAGATAAGTTGCCGAAGTTTGAAGAGGAGGCTGGGGTGCCCCATGTATCAAAGGCCTTGGATGCATCGAGAAATACCACTCTGTCCTCTTTTGACAGTTCAGGACCATTGTATATACATGTATTGTGAAGTAAGCAAGTTAGTTAATGGTTGAGTCACCGGCTTTAAAGCCTGGATTTTTTTACGTGAGGAGACCGTTGCTGGAGAAGTATCCATATAGAACGTTGTAGACTAATCGTTCAAAAACTTTAGAGACATTGCAAAGTAAAGATATCTGACGGTAATAGCTTATTATCTGTCTGTTGGATTTTTTGAATACCGGACAAACATTTGACCGCTTCCAGGGGTTTGGAAAGTAACCTTGATTCAAGGAAAGTTTTAACAATTTTGGTGAGGGAGTGACACACGCTAAATATTTTAAAAAGTAAGGTTAAATCTTACACTGTTGAAACTTTGATAGATGCTATAAAATTTCTTTTGGATAATACTTTTGTTCAATGCGGACCATTGGTTTTTCAACAAATAAAGGGCATTCCAATAGGTAGCAACTGCTCCCCTTTACTGGCAGATTTGTATTTAACCTGGCTTGAATTTAGGTATATGGATAAATTTATGAAAAAGGACTTTCCTATGGCTACAAAATTATCAAACAACGCAAGATATATTGATGACATTGCTTGCGTAAATGTACAAAATTTCAGTGAAATTGCTAAAGAAATTTACCCAAAAGATATCCATTTCGAGGGTAACAATTCAGATGGTTTCAGAGATGTGTTTTTGGACTTTGATATTTAGGTCACTAATGACAGGTTTTGTATTAAAGTCTATCGTAAAATAGATAGGTTTAACTTTGAAGTAGTTAATTATCCTTTCCCGGACAGTAATATTTCGGATACTATTGGATATAGGCCTAATACGTTTTTGTCACAGATTTTGAGATTTGGTCGTATTTGATCTAAATTTCAGGACTTTGCATCCAGAACCAAATTTATTTACAATAAACTTGTCAAGATGCAGTAGACAGAAGGATATCTAATCCGGGAAGGTGAGAATTTTGGTCGATAAAACCAGAAACGCAACTGAGAATGAATAATGAAAGGGTATGTATTGCCGTAAGGACAGCGACCAGGAACAGGATCGACACACAAGAGTGTGTTTCTGATTTAATTTGGTTTAAACATATTTTTATTGCAAAATCAATCGATCGACAGGCTCACTAGCCTATATTAGGGCCTCTTATACATACAAAACAAGACAACATTGAAATTTCAAAACCCTAATACACGGATAAAGGAACGTACAAGACGACAATAAACATATGATAGAAATGTAGAAGGAGAGATGTGTGAGCCTCAGTTTGTAAATTATCTTAATAATACAAAACCACTAAGAGTCATACTTCCAACCGTCCAGATTGCTTAATATATTTGTCTACAGCTTCCAAAAAATGCTCATTTTGAGCCGAAGTAATTCCTTTACCCGTAATTCCAAATAATACAGTTTTTAAACTGAAATTTCCCAGGGATATTATTTTAGACTGAAGTTAATTCCTAAGCAAACTATACTTCTTGCACTGAAAGAAAAAATGATAGGTATTCTCTAAATTCGGTCCACATGAACACGATTGGGAGTCCACAAAACCTGTTTTGTAGAGATCACTGTTCAGCTGGTTACAGCCCATCCTCATTCTGGCATGAATGATTGAGACTTTCCTTTCTCCAGTATAATACAATCCATTACGCTTAGATTTGGATTTATTTAGTTTCCTCTTAAAATCGTCTATATGTTCAAGGTTCCTAACTGATAATGGAAGTAAAGTCCATTCACGAATAGTTGATGGAAAAAGGGACTTATAAAAGTGTTTTTCCTGGCCTCAACAGCACTTATTTGTTTAGTCCGAGTCGATCCTATTCCTGGTAATAATCGAGAAAGGTATGCTGGGGCAATTTCCTTTATAATTTTGAACATGAGCATCAATTTGTGTTTCCTTCTGCGTTTAGCCAAGGTTTCCCATTCTGTCTCAATGTAAATTTGTTGACGACTTGTTTGGGCAAATGCACCAGTAACGCCTGTAGCTGCATGCAACTGAACAGCGTCAAGTCTATCCTTATTAGCTTTCGCCAATCCATCCCCGACCACATTGGCATATTCCAAGTAAGGGCGTACAAATGAAAAATAAAGGGAGTCTATAGATCGTCTATTATATTTGTATTGCAAACGTTTCAGTAAGCCAACTATTATTTTCATTTTAGATTTTGCAATAATATGGTTAACATGAGTGGACCAGGAAAAATATTAGGAAAACCAAAGACCCAAGTGTTTGTGCACATATACAGTTTCAAGATTATTATTATCAAATAACAAGTTGGAATGATCTGCAAGACAAACCTTTTTGCTCACAATTAAATATTCAGTTTTGCCAGCATTAAAGGAGACAAACCATTGATTCGACCACTGAGTCAGTGATTGCAAATCCTGGTTCACTGCCGCAGCAGCTCCAATGGGATTATCTACAGTTACATATAAACAATATAGTTTACATAAACAAGAAACAACTGATTTAATTTACATGAGTAAGGTTAGTATGCTGCCTTATGTCATCTGGGAAATCATTCCAAAGATGGATGGTATATTAACGGTAAATAAATAACGTTCGACAAGCTGCAAAAATGGCTGTCATTTTCCCTGAACCCTATTAAGCCACGCATATTTAATATATCTTGTGAATATATCTGAATATAAAGAAACTACTGTTTCTGCTTGGTGGAAATCTGAACATTCTCCTCAAATATCCTCTTCTGACGCATCCCACCTTCACTCCTTGTGTGTCAGGTTTTAGTCTACGTCACCCAGCACTCCAGGATAACGGTACACTGGAAAACCAGGCTTGTTTTCAGGATGGTCCTTTGCACAATAACAAAGTGGGTCACACTTTTTATTTTACGATTGCTTACCGATCCTTTCTTTCACATAGCAACAGATATCCTTCCTATACAATGTGGTTTCAACCGGGGATCCAATAGACATTTTCTGCCCAAACGCTTCCGTAATTTTACCATTTTAGTGTAAGATATGATAACTACATGCCCAAGCAAGGAAATTAAGATAGATAGATAGATAGATAGATAGATAGATAGATAGACAGACAGACAGACAGACAGACCGACCGACCGACCGACAGACAGACAGACAGACAGACAGATAGATAGATAGATAGATAGATAGATAGATAGATAGATAGATAGATAGATAGATAGATAGATAGATAGATAGATAGATAGATAGATAGATAGATAGATAGATAGATAGATAGATAGATAGATAGATAGATAGATAGATAGATAGATAGATAGATAGATAGATAGATAGATAGATAGATAGATAGATAGATAGATAGATAGATAGATAGATAGATAGATAGATAGATAGATAGATAGATAGATAGATAGATAGATAGATAGATAGATAGATAGATAGATAGATAGATAGATAGATAGATAGATAGATAGATAGATAGATAGATCTGCAGGAGAAAGATTCGCAATCGGAAATTTTCCAGGCTCCGTCTAAGTTCTGTCAACAATTTGCTGGTCATGTGATCAAGAAAAAGTGGTAAAAACTCACAGTCTCCCTGTTGTGACGTTGATTTTAACATGGAAGATACGACCAAAGTGCATCTTAATAGTTGTGTGATTTATTTTTAGTAAATGTTGTCAGCAGTCATGCAAGAAAGACAAATATCCCACAAAGTCACAGGATGAAGATGATTATTATTGCGTTTTTATTATCCTTATCATATTCATTCATATGTCATTATCATTATTATGCTTATCACTGTTACTGCTCTCAATATTTTCTTCTCAATTTAGTTATCTTTATTATAGTTTTTACTTTATACTTGTTTTTATATTATTATCAATGTTGTGATGCTTATTATTATTGTATTTTTTAAATTCTATCATTAATTTATATGCTGTTAATTTCTCTATTAATTTAATTGCCTACCATCCACGATCTACATGTACTTATTATAATAATTTGCAACTGTCCTGTACCGGGGAGCAAAATATAGAACTAGATTATCATTATTGTAGGTTGCCATACTTATTTTAATCGTCATTGCTTTTATTGTTTTAATGCCATCATTTTCATTATCGGAAGTCGTTACGTCTTTTATTATCAATGTTGTTTATATTGTTTTTACGCTATCATTGTCATTATTATAAGCTGTTATGGTTTTTATCATCATCATTACTGCGCTGCGTTGTTCGGTATGCTAATACTAATAATCACTCTGCTTGTCTTACATGTGGGTTAATATTACTATAATAAAGTTTTGTAACTTTTATTCTCTGAAAATGCACCTTTACAAAAGTCATCAGAAACATATTTTCTTTCGTGTAGCAATGATTATTCCGCCAATGGTCGGATCGAGAGACTTTCTATGTCATTTAACACAAGAATTCAGCTGTTTACATGTCAAACTTTCATCCACGTTGACAGTATTTACCCAAATTCTGTTGTGAATTGAAGTCAAATTCGCACTTCCTTTTTTTTCTTATGTACCATTCAGCTACCGTATGAACATCTATCAATGCGTCAATGTAAAATTGCAAGTGTGTGAAGTTCCGTGTTGTCATTAGGACAGAAAATTGGAAAACATGTTAAAAACGTGTTTACATTGTACCTTATGAAGTAGGAGTGGCTTTATCTGTTCTGTGTCCAGGCAGCTTCAGTAAAGGGACATGCAGGTGGTGTGGTCATAATGTATACGTCGCCATTGATCCTCGGCGCAAGGACCCGCATCCACCCCATCCCCCGCCTCACATACCCATCAGGCCGACAGCTGCCCCGTGTTTGTTGTTGAGATGTCTACATTAACATATCAACTGGAATCCCAGTGTGCCATCAGCCAAAAAAAAATCATGCAAAATTGCAAATAAAACCAAATAAAGTTTTAAACTAATTAACATGACGTGGTTGAGTCACCTTCTATTTCCATCTCGAAGTTACATTATGAAATACTGATCAATAAATACTGCAGGTGAAAACATAGGTTCCAGACCATTGCAGTTTTTACAGCCCAAAAAGGATAGAATTTTAACTCAATTTTAACCGTCTTCCTCCCATGTTATAAGACTAGGTCGAGAGCTTTATGTGGCACGCTACGGACAACATGGGGGTAATTTTACATTATGTGAAACTGGGGATTATTTAATGCTTTCGAAAAATGCCATTTTATATGTTGCGTTAAGTTTACATTATGTCGTCACCCGCCATTGTTTACATTTTATGTTGACACACAATGTAAATATCTACAGTTTACGTTTGTTTGCATTCGGTGGTTCCGTAAAGGGTACGCCCCACCCGTGAATGACTATATTGGGTACTTGAATCTCTGAATGCCACTTTTGTCGCTGAAGGTGTCTCTGATAAAGGACCATAATTTTGCTCAAAATCCGTTTTACAGTTACACTTTTTTCTACAGAAGACTTACAACGGCCCAAAATATCCCGCCTGAAAGTCAGTATTTTCGACAAGAGGCAATTTTGATAATGTATTTTAGCCATATTTTTCACATTTGTTGTAAAAATTGCAGAATAAAGGATTGGTGCATTTCAAATGCCTGAGAATAATAGATTTGAGAAGGAACGATCCGCATCACCGTCAGGAACAACTGATAATAGATATTAACTTGATGGGCTTCCTGTCCAGCTTTCACTAAATACCTGCGAAAGCAAAGTAACACAACAAAAAGAAAAGAAGCGCAGAATTGACATGACCGGCCGCTCACGACCGATTTGGAGAAGGAATGGGTTCTCCAAATTATCGTTCAGCTGTTCTTTATTGTTACCAAGATGCTGGACGCGATGTCACATGGGCAGAGCTGTAGAACTTTGCTTTGAAACATTACCCTGTGATATATGCCCGAGCACAGTGCTGTGTCGTCTGCATATAACTGCATTTCCATGATTGACATATATATATATATGGCTGGCACAGACGCCCCATCATCCACAGGTGCCGGGCCATTCCTTTGCTTTGTCCAGGAATCGTCAGCGCACGTGCTAGGCACGCACAAGACACTTGACACAAGCACAGACTGTTGCTGGTATCAACGACATCTGTTATGCAGCAATATGTAATGCTTCCACATTTTGTCATACCTGCTCTATTTGCAATAACAAGAGGCCCGTGCGCCAAATGCTCTGCTGGCACTAAGGCTATTTTGCACATGTTCATTTCAAAATTGCCAGTCCTCAAGTGGCTTCTGAACATGTAAAGCTTATGTGATTTTAATGTCTTGTATGTCCACCAGATGGCACTTTGCTCCACATGTAAATTGTTATTTTTACAACATGCACCCAACATCCAGCTATCCATATATAGTCCGTTTGTTCAAATCGGGTAATAACTTTTCGAGTTATTAAGGAAAAACAATAACTTGGACAAGCGCCAAACTCCACAATTACTGGGTCACAGTGACCCAAAAAGCAGGTCACCAAGTACACTTTTATGTATTATATAATCAAGTGCAAACTTGATATGGAGGCTCAATTCTCTTTACCACTGATGTCCAAGCTACACCTAGCCATTACAAAATCACCTTTTCAACTTGAGAGGCATGGTGATCTCACAAAAATACGTCAAGGTCACTAATGTTACATAACATTCTACCTTTAGCCATGGTCTATATATCATATAAATTTGGCAAGTCTAATCCAATTACTTTTTCCAAATATGGAATTTTACATCTTAAAACACATTTTGGCCCATAATTTCTGTCAAATTATCGGTGGCGCCACTAATATCACTAGCAACTCAGACTTTGACCTCCCCCACAATCCCACCAAATTTGGTGAAAATCCGCCAAAAATAAAGATCCTAGAGTATTCACAAGATTTTCACATTGTGACCTCTATATAACATAATTATGTAGGTGGCGCCACCAATATCGAACTCAGCCTGGATTTTCATATATCCTATAAGTCCTGAAAGTTATATTGGGCTAACTTGAAAACTGTGGACGGTATCGCGCTAACGAGCAAAAGTTTACAAACGGACGGACGGACACACATGAGCGGTCGCATAAGCTTTGCGACCTTTGGCCAGCAGAGCTAAAAATCGGCAGAAATGTGCAAAACTGCGGTAATTTGTAATAAGTACGGCAAAATGATATAGTATTACATCATAATGGGATTTGTTATAATAACTAACAGCAACGTGTAATAAATCAGATTTGCATATGGAGTTTGCATGAAAGGTGAGTCAAAATGTATCAATTGCACATAAGTGTAACTTAGTATCATTTCCTTTGAAACTAATTTCAAGACAACTGTTTTTTGAAAGCTCTACCGTAAATGGTCAGACATAGAGAAGTCCTGTGTTTAAATAAATTTCTATTTTGGTCCTATATGTTACGAACAGATGAGAGGTATTGTTGAAACTGCCAGGCTGGTTGTCTAAGTTTTCAAAGATGGATAAGCTCTGTTGTCTCGAAATTTTTTTAGAAATTATGATTTCAATTGCTTAGAAATTCAGTAAAATTAAAATTGGGAAAATGGCTTCTGCATCAATCCCGTTTATCTCCAAAAGGAAGGAACAAGACCCAGACGTCAACTGACAAACTTAATCGCAAACTGAGACAGGGTGTGGCAGGGTGTGGCGGAGTAGAAAGGTACAAGGAGCAGTATCGAAGTACATCTTAGTTGTTCAGTCTTTAATACACAGGAATAACATGACCTGTGTTATTGTTGCCACGCCCCCACCAAAATAGTTTTTGATGGGAGCGGTTTTTAATTTTTGTTGCCACGCCCCCACCAAAATAGTTTTTGATGGGAGCGGTTTTTAATTTTTCTTTTACCAAAATCTTCAATAAATCCATTCCTGATTAAATCTGGGTCACAACAGTGCTCTCTTTTGGGATGTCAAGGTATACGTATGACTTAAACACACCCTGAGTAACTCATGCAATAAAATGAATCTCAGTAATATCTTGTTTGTTTGGCCGATGATCAACACGTTTCAAGGAGAGTGGGATTTGTTTGGATACCCATCATTTTATTATTGGCACATGAATTTTGCAATAAGTATAGACAGAAGCTGCCTCCTGTGCGTCGCCAGACTCGCAGTTGCTTGCTGTTGTGGGTTCGCGTCTGGGGATGGGAGCACATCGAAAAGAATAGGGATCTACGGGTATTGTATGGAGGCAAAGTTGGTAGGACTTTTATCAAATTTAAATCAAATGAAGGAATTGATCAATTGCTACAATATTTAGAATCATGTAAACTGATTCCTGAAATGCTGGATGAACAAATGAACTACAACTGTTAGAATCATCTCCATCCTATGGCTAGGAACCTAACAATGGAATGTTAGAGGGAGCGGTTCATTTTAGGAAAAAACATTTGTTTCTCCTTTTGTTTTCTTTCGCACATAAGAAGTATATATTTTTTCATCCTATATCAGAGCATTTTTTTAATTGAAAGCCATGGTTGCGTATTTCAAATAGTTCATTTTGAAAATCAGTATGTATGAAACGTACCCTTAAGGCACGCACCAAAAAGTCTTGGGTAATTTCAACCTGGCTTGAATGAGGTCGTCCTGAATTTGAACATTGTGAAAAAGAAGTGCAAGAGAAAACTTTCATGATCATGTGTTGAAGGTCTCTGTAACTATAACTGAAAGGAATTAAATGAAGGTGAACAGTATACCAGCAAAACATTAGGATTGTTCCACTATTTTTACAGACCGTTTAAGACATGCCGATAAATTTCTTTCCAGTGGACCCTTGCTTCAGCAGCTGTTACATTTGTATTTGTTCACTTTTAAAATCTGTATTTTATGACATTTCATTTTATACAATATGTTTCTTAGAGTGTATCCGCGGCTACATGTGAAATATAAACTAATATACAATTTTCCACATTATAATATACATGTATTCTATGCTAATTATAAACTTTATCTCAATTTTTGTACAGTAACAACCAAGATTAATTTCATACCTATTGTAGTGTTGCATCCTTGCTAAAGCAGCCAAAAAGGCAGTAAAATTTATTATGTCATATATAAAAATCCTTTTGTCGCTGGTCAAACGAGTGTGACTTTTTTCTTTTTCCATTGTTTTCTTTTCGCAGCCTTAACTATATTTACAATACTAATATTTATCATCTGCACACATGATTGGAAATGGGAAATAGCAGTATTGAGCTCCTTTCATGAACCAGTATCTGTTTTTTTTTCTAGTGAAACACCCAAAGGGTGGATGCGTAGGGATATTTTTAATCATGGATGAGAATCAAAACTCAGGTTGGTCTGGACATGAAAACACACTATTAAATAATGTATTGCAATAGTCTTGAGTACATACTTTCTTTATGCCTGTCCGATCAAGTGAAGACTTGATGTAATGGTTCTCAACAATAGTTTTACTTTTGAAAAACTTCACATTAACAACATAGAGAATCCAGTATGGGTAGCCCATTGAGAACATGAAAATCCAACAACTCGTGATCCCAACGTTATCCCCAATGGGCCATCCATATTAGATTTTTTTCTCCTATGTCTATAAAGTGCAATTACGCAACAAATCAAAGTTCTATCGGAGAAATAAGTTTGAAAGCGACGCCATTTAGAAAGTGGGAGGAGTCGTTATTTTATTAAATCCACCATGGCCTCTCACTGGTTTGTCTACAACTTGAAACAAAGGAGTGACAAATCAAATGAAATATTACAATTAAAACCACTTAAAGTGCCACTCCTCAAAGAGACTCAAAAGAAAGTCTGCGATCTGCAAGACTGAAGTCTCCCAGGGCAATATTCCCTTACCAGAGTGCCAGGCTGCAAACTTGTTCCAAGACGTATGAAGCTTACTGCAGGCAACTTGCTCAGCCACTCCCTTTGAGAAACCAGTTGACCTAATGCCCTTGGCAACAGTCGCCAGACGTGAAGTCTGAGCAACTGTGGGTTACAGTGGAACTTGCATGAGCCTGGTTGTTGTAGCAGTTGAGGAAGAAGGGGCAGAGCCTGCACAAACTCCATGCTCAACTCCAAGAGGTACAAGGACCATTCACTCTTGGGCCACCACTGGCCCACAAGAAGGACATCACACTGTCCTCACGTATCTTGCGGGACACTCTTGACAACAGCAGGGTTGGAGGAAAGTCGTACGCCCATATCCCCTGCCACGAAATTGACATGGCACCGTGGCCTAAACCAACTTGTCTGGAAATGGGGACACAACGGTGTCAATCTTGCAATTGTCCATGGTGGCCAAGATATCAATGTGCAGTTGACCCCAAAGGGCCCAGATCACTTCCACCACCCTGGGATTCAGAGACCACTCAGTTTGAATACCTATGATCAGTGTTAAAGCAGATCTGCCTTGACATTAAGGCAGCCCAAATTGTGACAACACCGGATCCTGATGCTGTGCAGACAGCACCAAAGCAAGATCGACTTGGCCACAGAGAACAGTCTGTTTAACTGGCATCTCCCTATTTGTTGATGTATGCAACTGCTGTACGGTTGTCACACATCACCTGGGCATGCTTGTTCTCCACCTGTGAACTGACCTGGAAAAGGGCGTGATGAATCACTTCCAGTTCCAGCCAATTGATAGCAAACTACCTCCACAGAGGAGGCCATTTACCTGAGGCTGTCACAGAATCCAAACGTGCTCCCCATCCCCAAAGGGAGGCATCAGTAAACAGAGTCACATTGGCATTGAATGGCACCAGGGACTGCCCTGGCATGACTTTCATGTGACTAGACCACCAACTCAGAATCGTCAGATCATACAGCTAAATCTAGACACACTGGGACAAGAGCCTGCTCTGTCGATCCCAAAGATCTGTAAAACTGAGCTGGACAGGCAGACGATGAAGCCTCCCCAAAGGAACCTGACAGTCCATGGACGTGAGGGTCAGCACATCAGTGGATGCACCTGATGGGGCTGATGCCTTCCTGAATCTGTTCAAGAGGGGGACAGCCAAGAATTGAATCCCCAGATAAACGAACACCCTCGCAGGAGTCAGACTCTACTTTGGGAGACTCACAATGAGGCCTAACCTCACACACAGATCCAGCACAAACTGTCAATTCAAGAGAAGCAGGCTGTGGTCCTGAGACCACAGGAGTCAATTGTCTATATGGAGGTGCAACCGAATCCCTTGCCAGTGCACAAAGGCAGATACCTTGCTCATGACCCACATAAAGAAGAGCCATGCCGGCGCCAGTCCAACCAGGAGAGCTCAGAACTGAAACACCCTTCTTCAAACAATAAAGTGCAGAATTTTTCCTAAATTGTAGGGCTACAAAAATGTAAAAATATGCATCTTTCAGGTCTATTGAAGTTGCAAAATCACCGTGTCACATCACCACCATGATGGGTCTCCATATTGAAGATCTGCACTATACGATGAGTGTAGAGATGCAGCAGGTTGATCACCATCCCTTTCAGCACCAAAAAGAAATGACTGTGAAAGCCTGGGGACCCAACATCAAACACTGGTTTGGTGGCCTGTTTGTCCACAAGCTTTTGCATGGCCTCATACAAGAACTCCCGCTCTGCCTGTATGCAAAGTGGAAAAGAGAAGGGAACTCTTGAAAGGGAAGGAGGATTGCCCTCGGCCAACTCCAGTGAATAACTGTAACGATGTTCCTGACAAAAAACATCACTCATTATGATCAGTTAGTGGTATTATACTGAGGTTTTACTGTACCATCCTGCCCCCAACCAACCAACCCATAGCCAGCTGTAGAACGAGCACAATGGGAGGAGCCACTTACCATAGACCTGCTCACTTCAGCTGCCGTGGTTGTGGAGGGGGCCCTTCAATGGGGATCACCCAACCACCATCCTCCTAAGATCTGTCGAAAGCCTCCTGTCCCCCCCCCCCCAAGGGTCCTTGATTCTAGGACAAGCCTTGATTCAAGGACTAGTGTGATCCTGGCCGCAAGGGCGAAAGGTAAGAAAAAGTGGGAGCTTCCAACATAGTCAGGCGGCCATCATCTGAAACCACGGGTTTTGTTCTCCCTGCCTTCCATTCTTAACTTTAAAAATATAGTGGGCCTCGTTTTGAGTCATTTGTCAGTTGGTAGCTATGCGTAAGAAAGCACAGTGGCCATTTTTATCAATATATCCATGACAGAGCCCGTACAAATGATAAACAGTCTGTGATATGCAGGAACTTGTCTGAAACCACAGTTGTTTAATCCAGGTTTAGTGCAAAATAGTAAAGCATGTTAAAAAGTCAAATTTTGATTGTTTGTTGCAGAATTATTTGGTACAGAGAATGAAATATTTCAAACATATGGAAACAAAATGTAGGCTCACTCAAAAGTTTGATTTCAAAACCTTTAATTTTAAATACATGTATATCTGGGGGCTTGAATCATGCATGCAAATTTGTTGGAATTCCTGTTCCTTATAGAAAGGTAGATTTTGTCATTCAAAGTTGGGCTGTTTTTATTCTACAGCCTTGTTAGTTACCCCATACCACAAAATCCACAAAATATGCACACAAAAAAAAAAACCAACAAAAAAACTAAATTCCTACCTTCAAGCCAATTATGTGTTTAATTTTGAGGTACTAGTTCCTGACAACTTGTGACACATATATAAATTTAACTTACGGCTCTTCTGAGTAGAACGGTCACTTTGGTTCTGTGCTGTAGGATTAAAAGGGTTAAAACATTGCTGTGAACATACACAGCTGCCAGTGCCAGCCATTCTGTTGGTTTTGCATGAACATCTTTGATGCAAGCCGTCTCACACATACAGATATCCAGCTCCCGGCATACACTTGGCATGGGCTCAATAGTCATTAATATGGGAAAAATATTCCCAGCATCACCCATCTACCATCTTGAACTAAGCACATTAGGCAGGGTAGATTAAGCTACATTTGTCTTTTTCCATCCTTGTACCATGGGTACTACCTCCTCACCTAAGTAGATGAAAACAAAGGGCATTGCTAGTTGGAGGCTAATGTGCAGTTTCATTAAGGTGGAATATCTGAAGCCAGCACCTTTGGATAACCTGTTTGAGTGGGGAGGCCTATACTTTTTGGCAACACTATAGTCTGTAGTTAATGACGAATATTTCAAAGGTTGAAAGGACAGGTATACTCTTTTACTGCCAACTGCGACTAAAGTCGAAGTACTTTAGATGAACTCTGAATTATCAGATGGTTACTATATTATTGTTCTTTGTAAAAAGAACTTTCATTCAAATACCATCATGCCTACTGTCCTTTAGAATATAAGGGTACTAGTCAACAGCTTCACTTGGAGTACTTTGGGCACATAGTGCCAAAGTGTGCCGAGGAAAGATGTTAACTCAGTCCAAATCTAGCACTGAAAAGCTAAAAACACCAGTTGCCTTTTTATGGGGGACTGCCTGTCTCAAGTAAGGAGTGAAATTTGTTTCTTCACATTGGTATTGGAAGATGAATGTCAGTGCTTTGGTAACTCTGGAATCTCTTTGATGTCATTGTTGGGTTTGAAATTTATGAATGTGGGTCATGTTTTTCTGTACTATTTGATAAATACTCCATTGGCTATGTTGTGGTCTGGGCTGGG
The DNA here is from genome assembly GCA_964020975.1 of Hermodice carunculata. Lineage (NCBI taxonomy): Eukaryota > Metazoa > Annelida > Polychaeta > Eunicida > Amphinomidae > Hermodice > Hermodice carunculata. The sequence goes on along the minus strand of OZ026614.1, from coordinate 28,254,240 downwards.
TTCTCCGACTCACAGTTATAATGGATGTACAGTGTGTTTATATTACCAGATTCATAAATATCACAAAAACGATGTTGGCCTACTTTCTTCTTTTGCTGTAAACTCAGCTGACTGACAAGTCAGGAGAACTAAAAAGTGATAGGCTTACCAGGTCTCTCTCTCTCTCTCTCTCTCTCTCTCTCTCTCTCTCTCTCTCTCTCTCTCTCTCTCTCTCTTTTTTTTTCTTTTTTTTTCTTTGCAGAAGTAATAAAATTTGGGTTTTGAGTGGTTAGGCCTATACATTTTGGAAACACTATAGTCTGTAGTGAAGAGTATTTCAAAAGTTGAGAGGCCCGGTTTAAAACCGCCAGTGGCCTTTTATGGGTGACTGCCTGTCTCAAGTCAGGAGTGAAATTTGTTTCTTCACACTGGAATTGGCAGATGAATGTTGATGCTTTGGAATCTCTTTGCTCTCATTGTTGGGTTTGGAATTTATGAATATGGGTCAAGTTTTTTCTGTACTATCTTATCACTTTTTAATATTTTTGAGTAGTCTGATACTTAAAGTACATGCTCCCCAAAACTCAAATGTGTGAACATGAAATTTATATCAGAAAATTGAGCTAAAAACTTTTGCTTACACTGAATAGTTTAAGCAGTGCTGACCACAAGGGCTTTGCTTACATGGACAGGATAATGAACCTCGTCATTGTTTGCAGTCATTAGTCCATGACCCCTGGAAACTAGGTGAGCCACTGACAAAGGTCATTCATAGGGAACAGGAAACCATTAGCCATGGAGAGAAGAATGGGCCACTACTGATCAGGTTTGATGTTCCCAAGTTAAAGAAATTCGAGTTTAAAGCCACAAAATATACTTTTTTGAATGACAACAGCACAGAGGTAAAGCTACAAGTTTATTTCACACAACAATAAAAACACTGGACAGAAAAAGTGAGTATGTACCACATTACAGCCATAAATGCATAAGAATTGGCGACATTTTCTTTCAACATGATTTTCTCAAAACTATTTTTTGGTCAACCTGTGCAATCTGTATCTTGCCTCACAAACAAAAACAAATTACCACATTAAAATCAATGAACATCAAAAGAAAAATATCATATCCAGGAGAATTTCCTGGATTTTTTTTTTTTTTTTTTTTTTTTTTTTTTTTTTTTGTCTGACAACCCCTTCCGTGACGTTTGGAGTAATTTCTAGAAAGAAAATGAGCAACCTGTTAGAAACAACTTCAATTTATAACTTTTTATTTATGCTATTTCAGGTCAACCTATGCAATTTGCATCTTGCCTCACAAACAAAAACGAATTGACCCATCACATTAAAATCTACGAACATCAAAAGAAATTATTATATCCAGGAGCGGTTCCTAGGAATTTTTTGTCTGACAACCCCTTCCGTGATGTTTGGAGCAATTTTTAGAAAGAAAATGAGCAACCTGTTAGGAACAACTTCAAAATTTTATAACTTTTTATTCATGCTATTTCAGGACTAACCACTGAAATGTATGTTTATGCTTCTCCAATTTCAATCTGAAAAAAGGGTAACTTTATGTGACCTCTGCACGAAAAATGTGAAAATCCTACACAGTCAGAAAGAATGCTATAAAATCTTTAAATGCTTCCAATCCTTCAAAAAAAGCTATGGATACAAATCTATGGCCTATGGATACAAATCTATGGATGTGTAGTGATCAGAAAATATATGGGTTAACTCTACTTGTGAAAAAAATAAATGGGTAATATTGATCCAAAGTTGCCAGTCTCACTGCCAACTAGCTACAATTCTTCCACCTTAACTCTGGGAAACGTGGCAGCTCTCAGAGTGTCTATACATGCCAGATCTGTTTTGAGATTGTATAATTTTTTAATCTCTGCTGATTTGAGCTGTAATTCTATGTCATAATCTTTACTGTCAGCTCCAAACAAAACTAGCTTGTCTTTGTTCTCAATGAACACCTTCCAGGATGACCTTTTCCCTATACCATACAAGCAACTGGCTGTATCACACTCTGTGATACAGAGGTATGCAAGAAGAATGGGCAGAACTTGTGGTGGCAATGATTCCTTCACCGTGTGCACAGGAATATACATTGTTGGTTTCAATGTGCCAGCAGAAATCCACACTTCTGATGGTATATCACAAACTGACATCAGAACTAAATCATAGGTGTCTTTGCTTTGGAAAGTGACACAAGAGTGTCCCTCCTTGGCAGCATCCGAAGCATGCAGAATCAGCCTAGTATCTGCTTCTTCTTTAGTAGAACATAGGTGATGCACTTGTCTCTTCAACAAGGAATACACTTTCTCATTGTCATCAAAGCCACCTGCGACAACCAGCTCTTGTTTGTTTGAGAGTATTTGGGCTACAGGTGCTGGTAACGTTCAGCCGGTCAAGCATTCGTGCCAATATCTGCGGGGGGGGGGGGGGGGCACAGAGGGGGCGAACCTGGAACATCTGTACGTGCAATGGCCCACATAAGGCCTTATCTGCAAGTTAGTATTGTGTATTCATCTGTGCAGTCAATCATTTGTGTTAATAAGATGGGAGATGGTGGGCCTAAAGGCAATACATCGTCAGATGGAGCTCGTACAGAGAAAGGTTTGAAATGAAGCTCACACCTGGACCACCCTCCTGCTTCACGTTTGACATGATTTCTCCATTTCTGTACCTTCCAACAAGCTGCAACTGACCAGTTTATTCCAACATTATATTTTACAGATATATCACACTGATAATCCATTGACATCCACATATATCCATAGCAACACGCCTATAATTGTCGCAAATGTCCAACAAAATCCATTTGGGGCAAAAAGTCCGCACTTTCAGCCCCAAATTCAAACGGGTAACACATCCTAAATCAGTTCATTCCATGGCATTAGCCGTATGACACCTGTTCTCAATTGTCAATCAAACCGTATTCTTTGATCACTTGCGTTTTTTGTCCAGTGTCCATTTCCACAAATCGTGAAACCTGACCAAACTTTATTCACATCTCTTTCATCCTTTTGAAGCCTAGAATGTAACATTTCTGTATAGAATTGGTAAGAACTAACCAATTCCTACAACCGAAGAGTGCAAGCTGTCTATAAGATTCACTCTGTCACAGCATGTCAGCATCCACCTAAATAATTTATCATGACCCCAGTCCTTGTTGCTGGATGAATATACAATCCTGTGCCAATGTGCTTGACAATATTTTTGTGACCACTTGAAAAACTGTACACAGTTGTCTGAGCTGTATTGGACACTTTTTGTTTACCTTGTCTTCCTCGACAGAAGCAGACAATTCTCCATGTCTAGTAGCGACAAACGTATCATTGTTATATATTGCAAAAATCCATTTAAGCAACAGGTACAGAGCATCTAGAAAACAGCCAGCAGCAGGTTTTTTTTGGTAAGATTACCATACCCAGGGATGCCTGTTGCTGCTTTCAAGTCATTTCTTATTTTGGCTGTTACATGGTGCAAAGAAGTCAGGAACTGGGCCTCAGGCCTCTCAGTATTGATCGTAAATAAAACCTCGACAACATCATCTTTAACTTATCTGTTGTCATGTTTAGTACTTCAAGAACATGACCAAGGGTCACTGATGGGAATAGGAGGAAAGGTTGTGTTAAGTTTCACATCTTATGGAATGGTATTCTGTCTCCATTTGATAGTGTTTTTCTGGCTTTCCTTTCATTCTGTGGGGATATGATTTGGGATGTTGTATTGCTATCTGTTGAAGCAGATTTTGGAAATGATCATTTACATCGTGCATGTTGTATACACGTCCTGATTGAAGACCCATATCTATACGTACCAACAGAGCATCCATAGCACTCTTAAGTGCCATGGCTCTTGTTACAGGGAGTAGTTTCAAATTGTTTCTGTACACGCTCCATATTGGACTTGCTGGTAAAAGAAGCATAACAATTTTTTATGCCATACCACATGCTTCCCATCACAGTGTTCATATGAAGACCTATACGTGTCAATATTTCAATACTGGAATTGTCATTACATTTGTGTCTGATGTTATAGCATTCCTGTACACACTTTACACCGGTTTTCCGAGCTCTAGTTGTCCCACATGAAGAACTTTGACAGAAATTGCGAAGGCTCCAATAAGGTGTTTCTAGCCAGACTAGCACAGGATCCAGCTTTTTGCTCATGTTTTGTACTACTTTTGGGACCTATTATACACGTTTTACACAAGTTTGTGAATTTTTTAAAATCAAAATAAAGGAAGGGAAACCACCCACTAAATGCTAACAAAAATGAACGTTAACCAAGGCAAACTCAACTGAAATGGCGAACCACAAAGTAAATCTAACAAGCTTTTCCGGGAAAAAAAACTAGAACACCAACTAGAACCACATTCATTCCCAACCAAAAATAGCTAAAAAAAATGAAGAAAATATAGCCAACCGGGCCAAAATCCTCCACAGACTAACACAAGAAACCACAATATTACAGAACGAATCTATCAAGCAACCTATTAAAAGAACAGACAGGCCAACAAGTGTGACGAAAACACGTTCAGAGCCCCAGACTAGAATGTGTCCTGGGTGAACAAGTGCGCCTCAGCGAGTCTTTTGTGTCTTTTCCTTTGTACAAGAAGCTGGCCTCGTGTGCAATGTGGCTCATTGAACGTACAAACGCAATTGACAAACAAACGAGACTAAAAACCAACTGAAATCGTACTACAAACTGTTGACTGATAAAAAATTACAAAACAAATAAGATATCTTGTTTCTCATATAATATTCAATCAAAATGGCAGTATTTAAGATCTAAAATAATAAAAACACAGTTGTCACTTTTTGCAACAATGGGAGAACGAATCTTGACAATAGTGCCTTTTAAAACTATGGGCCACTTGACTAGCAAGACGCGTTCACCATAAATGGACGCCAGAGTGGGAAACTGAATTGCGCATTTTCGCTAGATCGCATTACTGCCGCCAGGAGCGCTGTGCTGCGCCACCGGGCCTCGACAGCAGTGAGCGCAGCAGCATGGATCGTTACTGGACCCATGGAATTTTTTGGGAGCTCTGGCAAAGCACGTATAGTACGTGGAGACCAGCTTAAGGGACCTACGGTGTTGTAACATGTCCTTAGTACATTTGTTTCCTCATCTAATATAGATCTAAAGAGAAACTAAACAAACCCAAATCTGTAAGCCCAAGTAATGTTTGAACACTATGAAGTCCTATATTCCAAGAGCAAAGTCCTATTCCATACTTTTCACTGAAAACCTGGATAGTTCTGCATCATTATAGCAAATTTCTGAAAGGAACAAATCACATTCATCAAATTTGAAATTTAAAACAAAGTTTTAGGCTTTATTAGCCCCTATATAAAATCAGGTCACCAGCGGGGAACCAGCGCAAGACCTGTATCTGTGCCATTTATCCCTGGACAAGTCAATCTGCTAACTGGCGGTGCCATGTTTGGATTTCCAATTCAAACGCCCCGAGCTGATGTATTACGGAATAAATAAAATATGATGTTGCTTTGTTGATTGGCATACTTAAAAATGTAGCCCACATTACATAAATATAATCAAAACTACTTTTATACAACATAAAGTTGACACCTAACTTGCATGATGAGGCACGAAAATTAATTGTAACATACTTGGAAACTGGTCAGATCAACGTTGTTGTGTTTCAGGAATAAAAAAATAATAATAAACCCACAGTATTTCACAGCCAACGCAATCACTATTTCTGACTAGATCTTTATTAATAATTCATCAATCACATTACATTTAATTATTTTTTTTGAAACTTCAACGTTCAAAGATTTATATGAATTTATAAACTGTTCATCAGTGGGAAACTACTAACTGCAATCTCCGTCATTAAGCATGTTTCGCAGTTTCAAATCTCCGTACACGCATGGGGGGGGGGGGGGCAGGTATTGTACTTTTTGGAGCAACATTTCATGCGTGTATTTTTTCTGGATTCTTTTAATTAAAATCCTTACTAATAATGAGCCAAGTTTCTAAATTAAAAGTGGATTCACGTCTGATACCCTCTGCCGCTTGGACCCAGCTCGATGCATTCTCCCAACCCAGGTAGTTTCTACTCAACACAGAGGAAACCAGTCATGTAGATATTGCAATTAGACAAAAACAAAAAACTTTTTAAAAAGCTGAATTTATGTTATAGAGACCCATATAAGAGAACAAAAATTTACATATGACAAGCGTAACCATGTAATATGTAGGAAAATCTTGACATTTAAATTATTCATGATATAATAGAGTGCCAGAATGTACTACAAGTGGAGAAGCCAAACTTTAAAACAAATTCTGGAAGTCTGCAACAAACATTGTCAAAATACTTTTAAGGACTTTATTTCATAACCTCTTGATATGAGTTTATCGTAAGTAAAGTTAACTCTAAAGGCAAAATCTATAAATTTATCCGAAACACGACTGAAACGTACTATTTGAGATAAGACAGTATTATAATCTAATTTTACCGAGATATTACTCTCTGGAAAAGGATAAATTACAACTTCAAAGTTGAAATCATCTATTTTGTGATAACTTTTAGTTGCAAAACTATTATCTATTATCTTAATATCTAGATCTAGAAATACATAATGATAAGGATGAACATTTGGGCATGCAATATCATCAGTATATCTGGAAATGTATGACAACTTTGCTAAGAAAAATATGCTTTCATTAGATTTTGCATAAATTCAAATTTAAGCCACGTTAAATATAGATCGGCAATATAGGGAGAGCAGTTGCTGCCAACAGGGATACCATTAATGTGTTGAAATATGCGAGATCCAAATGTAATAAATGTATTATGTAAAAGAAAATGAATCACATCTTTAAGTAATCCTATGGTGTAAAATTTCCAATTATTTTCTTTCTTCATTTTTTTGTGACCAAAACGTTTTGTTTATATATATGTATATATATATATATATATATATATATATATATATATATATATATATATATTAACATTTATATAATTATTTATTCCAGTTTAGGGATCTAAAATATTAAATAAAGTGAAGCAAACTCCAATGAGTAGCCATGATCAATGGGCCCACAGACGCACTGGACAATCACCAACTACCCGCAAGGGCAAGGCACCAACTTCTGTCCACCCAGAAGAGCCGGCTTTGAAGCGGGTTTAGGCGCCGCAGGGGACAGTGTGTCTGCCCCGGATGGACAAGCCTGGGGATGCCTAGTGGTGAAACTGAAGCCGAGAATAGAGCTGAACCAGACTAGCAGGTCTGTGTACAATTTCACCCCCTGTGACAGTCAACGCCCCCTTGTAAGACTGCAATGTCAGAGGCAGAGTCAGAGTTAGTCTCCCTGCCTCTGTCAACGCTTTTGCATTTCGGGCAGGATGTGTGGGTGATGACCATCATCAGCTGATTCCTTGACTGTTCTGGATGTTTGGCCATGCAGCTCCTGGAGGAGGCACGAGCAGGCTGGGGGAGGGCCACTACCCACAGAGCTGCTCATGGAAGTGGAGAGACCCAACCACATGCCACAGAGAATCTGTGGTAGGCCTCATCCCCCCCCCCCCATGGGGGCCTCGATTTGAGGACCAGTGTGGGCCTAGCTACAAGGCCTGGCCTGACTGGTCACCCCCCTCCCCCATGGGTGCCTTGATTCGAGGACCAGTTTGGGCTGGCCATAAGACCTGACAAAACTGATGGAGGCCTGGGCCTCAACCTAGAGCCTAAAATTTAGCACCGGTGTCCGCCATGCCAGGCACCAAGGCTTCTCCATCACAAAGTGCCCTCACATGTTGGAACTTCCGTCTTGCAGACACAAAGTCTACCTGACAGACCTTCTGCCACTGATAAGGGGTCCATTGTCACATGGACTCTCATCAGTGCAGAACACACTATTTGAGAAAGGCTACACCAGGGATGCAAGTCTAGTGCTAGCTGGGTCATACCT
>OZ026614.1:28219106-28246106 GCA_964020975.1 Hermodice carunculata | reverse complement strand
GCATGAGATTGATCTCAATGTACTTACCCATCAAAAACAGTCATGGTGGATGGCAACACCTCTGCATATATGACCATGTTTCCCAACACCCTGGTCTGCAGGCAGGCCTGGTACATTTGAAGGTCAAACAGGTGACTTTTGTGTTTGCCTGTTGTAAGCACTGGCAGATAGGTGGCGCTGATGTTATGCTTCATGTCAGCTGTACTCTCCATGAAGTGTAAAGTTAGGTGTCTGCCTCGTAACATTCCATCAGTAAGACGTGGTGCCAGAGCCTTCAGGAACACTGTCCCTCTGTCCTGTACAGTAAGTTTAACATAAAAGTCATCACACTCTATTTAAGCAAATGAAATACCAGCCACTCTAAATAACAAAAAAATTCTGTTTGTTTCTACTAACCATATAGTGATATACACTCCCTGAAACCCTCACATATCTTAATTTTCTTATATTCTCGACCCTTTCGCAGCTTAGCTGAAGTCAACTGACAGTGAACATGGTCAAGTGCCATGGTGCATTTACCATTAAGACAGAGCTTGTGGATTTCACCTGGGACGATTCAATATTTTCTACATTTTCACAAACATACACACAGTATGAACTGGGGGAAATTGTGCACTTACCTCATGTACAATTTCCACTAAAAGTTACAATTAGTGACCACTATCTGGGTCAAAATCAACATCCTAAGAACAAATGCTAAATTTGGGGTAGCAGGATAAATAAGAGTAGTCTGTGTAAACTTCTGAAAACAGGGAAAATGTTTGAATGGCTCAATGAGTTGCCAATGACATAAAATAAGCAAATAGGTAATACGGAAATTTTAGCAAGCTCTATGTACACTGTGTGCATGTATGTATGTATGTATGTGTGTATCACTATGCATGTATGTATGTATGTATGTATGTATGTATGTATGTATGTATGTATGTATGTATGTATGTATGTATGTATGTATGTATGTATGTATATAATATAAAAAAAAAACTTTTAGCTTCCTTGGTACCTTTATAAAAATAGTGGTCAGAGAACAGATTACTCTTGGCGCCCACAATCTTTTTTTCCTTAATTCTGAATTTTTTTTAAACTTCACAATAGACTACTTTACATACAATCTCCATATATCTGTCTATGAAATGAAAGAGCAATTTTGGATGTGTTCTTGGGGCAATTTCTGGTGACAGAGACCACTGTGCTGTGCGTCACTAAGACAGCCATCAAATAAATGTTTCAAAAGTTTCATAACAAGTTTAAAAATAATAAGAGGAAGCAGGTTTTCAATAGAAATGCGGTCCACTATAATGTGCATTTGTGAAAAAAAAAATTGTTGGAACCTGCATTGGATCCTTGTTGAGATATTATGGTAACGTCATCCCCTTGTGTGCCACTCAGACGACCTTGAGGATAAATACTTTAAAGTTTCATAAAAAGTGTACAAACACAAAGAGGAAGCTGGTTTTCAATACGAATCTGGTCCATCATGAGATGCATCTCTGACAAAAATTTGGTAAACTCAGGTCAATATTTTTATGAGATATCCCAGTAACGTCGTCAGGGTTGACGCCACTCAGACGGGCGTCAAATAAATACATTAAAAGTTTCTTAAAAAGTTTTAAAAATATCAGGGGAAGCTGGCTTTACATATGAACCTGGTCCATCATAAGATACATCTCTGACAAAAATTTGGTAAAACTGCAGTCAATATTTTTTGAGATATTGTGATAATGTCTTCAGGGTTGACACCACTCAGACGGCTTTCAAATAAATACATTAAAAGTTTCATTTAAACGTAAAAATACTCAGAAGGAGCTGGTTTTAATTAGGGATCTGGTCCATCATAAGATACATCTATGACAAAAATTTGGTAAAGCTGCAGTCAAAATTTTTTTAGATATCTTGGTAACGTTGTAAGAGTTGACGCCACTTAGACAGCTTTCAAATAAATACATTAAAAGTTTCATAAAAGTTGAAAAAAATCAGAGGAAGCTGGTTTTCAATAGGAGCCTGGTCCATCATAAGGTCCTTCTGTAACAAAAATTTGGTACAGCTATGGCGAATATTTTTTGAGATATCGGGGTAATGTCAACAAGACGGACGGACAATGCAGGGGACGACAATACCCTCCAGCACTGTATGTGCCGAGGGTAAAAATTCAAAAACCAATTTATCACTACCAACCACCAATGCTTTTTTCAGCCATCATAAGCAAAAAACAATGGAATTCTTATATCTTTTATCATTTTCCTCCAATGTATCATTACTTGCTCTTCATTTTATTGGTGGTACAAATTCACAAAAATAGCAACCTTGTTGGTAGATATTGCATCATGCCACCACTTGAACTTCTGCCCAAAACATCCAGCACGGAATGAATAAAATAAAAATTTATACCCTTGAAAATATGTCATACACCTACTTCAAACAATTGACCACACTGTTATTTAAATAATCACACAAAATGTGCACATGCTTAAATATCAAAGCAAAAGGTGATTAACCAACACATCTCCATCTATACTCTCATGTTATGAAGATATGTTCTGTTGAGCCTCAAACGTTGTGTGCTGAATGCTCCCAGTAACTCACACATCCAATATTAAGTTTTGGTTTGTTTTTTTCTTGTTTTTTTTCCCTCGGGGGTAGAATTTCTTCTCTTAATTTTTGCCAATACTCTAATTTGGGAGTGGGGGTGGGTGTAATACTAAAATTGGAAGGGGGGGGGGGTAGTGTCTTTGACACCAGAAATCATAACTCTGCATAGTAAGGTAAACACAGGAATTACATGTACTGGGATAATTAACCAACAAGTGTAAGGTGGCCCACTCACCTGTGGGGTGGGAAACAAGTATGCAGGAGTCAGCTGAGGGGGCTGGCTATGAGAGCAGTCTATGCCCACATTTGACAGCAGGTCAGATAAGATGTCAAAGCGTGCCTGATTGAACTGTTTCAGCAGTTGGAACACTTCAGGACTAATGGCCATCTCACGGGCAGCTTTGTCCAGATTGACCTGCAGGTGAAAGCAAAGGGTTAATATGTGGCACAGTAATGGGTCACAGGAGACACAAAATCAATGACTTAACAACATGATCTTCACTCTTTGTAGAATTACATGTAACACTATAACTCAGAGCACATTTGGGTGCTCATCTTTATGTCCAAGGCACAAAAACATACGTAATTCAGTCTCTTCACTTTCACAAAGAAAAAATGGCAGTGGCAGGGAAGGGGGGCTCTAACAATAAACTTAAGCACTAAACTCCATAATCATTGGGTCACGGTGACCCAAAAAGTAGGTCACCAAGTAGAGTTTTAGGTACAATGTACTCAAGTGCTATTTTGATCTGCAGGGTCAGTTCTTTTTGCCATTATGTCCAAGCTACACCCTGCCATTACAAAATCGATTTCAGATTTTCAGGCCTGGTGACCTAACAAAAATAGCTCAAGGTCACTAATATTACACAACATATTAGCATTGGACATGATCTATATATCCTAAAAATTTGTCTAACTCAATAATTTTTTGATACATGTATTTGGAATTCTATAGCTTGCAACAAATTTTGGCTCATAATTTCCATCAAATTGTTGGTGGTGATACTGGTATTATATGCAACAGCGATTTTGACCTCGTCCACAATCCCACAATGTTTCATGACACTCGATCAAAAATTATGGTGCTTCATACGTCACAAGATTTTCACATTTTGACCCATATATTGCATAATGCTGTAGGTGGTACTACCAATATTGAGCTCAACCTAGATTTTTATACCTCCAATATGTCCTGAAAGTTGTACGGGGCTAACATAAAAACTGTGGACTGGATCATGCTCACAAGCAAAAGTTTACAGACGAACAGATGTACAGATGGATGGACAGACATGAGTGCTCGAAAAAGCTCTGTGACTTAAGGTCAGCAGAATTAAAAAAGGAATCCTTCACACCAAAAGATGAACTGAAACATTTTATACTATCAACAGCATTCAACAAGCAAACATACATGGGGAAGGGCGTAACAATCTGCAACACTTGATTAAAAAATTACTAGCATAATTTAGAACAGAATAGGAAAAATAGTGAAAAAAAATGCATTCAACTTTATTTGATGGATGTGTGTACTTTAGTGCATAACAGGGCATTTTATATTCTGTGTGGATATAGATTTTTGTTATTTTGACAAGTGTGCACTGATACAATATCAATAAATGATTATGATGTGGCTGCACTATGCCATTCTGTGCATCCTTGAAAGTGTCTAGGTCTGCCGCTAGGGGGCATCATCAGCAAAGATATTAGTGTTTGCTATGATAAAAGCTCATCCACTGTGGCAGGTTAAATGCCTGAAAAACTGCTTTAGTTGGAATAAAATGTTACGTTCTTTCGCACATTTATAATGTGTATGAATGAGTTCCTTATTACAATTCAGTTTTGAAGAACCATAGGATAAAAAAAAAATGATCACATGGTTTTCTTTGCTTATTGATTTTTGCCAACCTTGTATGATATCGTACATATTCATAAAATCATTAAATACTGAGAATCACATGATAATCTACATTTATTTTATTTGAACACTTTTGACTGTCTTTTCTTTCATTCCTTTTAGCACAAAGCCCACGTATATTTCACAAATGAATATGTTCATTTGATATCACCTGAGAGAGAATGGCAATGCCTCCACTGGCTTCATGGTACGCCTGTAGCAGAACAGGTTTGCTTGTTGCCTGGTCTTTGCCCAGTACAGTCAGATGTACATCATCGGGAGTCTCCTCTAAGCCTGTGTAGAAGTGTCGTCCACATATTACATTCACTCCCACCCACTGCTTGTAGGTCAGCATTAAGACACCACCAGAACTACCCATCTGAACTCTGTCCACAAACAAGTTATCAAATGCACTGGTAAAGCTTATCACAATCCCACCCTGGTGGAAATATTTGAGAAATTGCCGGTCAACACCATCATAGACTTTATCACTAGAGATAACAAGAGCTGTAGTGTTATCCAACCAAGGGGTGGTCATTACTTGGTCATGTTTCAGGTTGTACACTGTGTACCTGTCTGCATTTATACACTCTGCCAATATATTTTTGACGGACTCAAATAACCTCGCTGAATCCTTTTTCCCACAGTACACCAGGATATTCGGGGGTTTGCCACAGGAACTTTTTCTTCCTCTAGCCTTTTGCACAGGAGTGAGTACCTCTGGTGCCAGGCATTCTACTGGGTCCGAGGGAGCCTCCCCTGCACTACTGTCCTCCAGTTTACTCTCTTCCTCTACATGTATGGTGGTGCCATCTATCTGTGGTGACTCGCAATACATCTCATCCTGCCCATCACCAGGCTCTCTGTTTGGCAACCCATGTACACGATGTGGCTGCACCATATCATAGACTCTGCACAATTCATGTGCATCTCCATCAGAAGCAAGGGATTCATTTGAACCACTATGGTAAAAACTTGGCTCCTCGTTCAACGAGGCTGCAGCATCAAAGACCAAAGTGTCCCCCATTTCCTGCAAAGCTGTTGACGATGACTGTGGGGTGATGTTGCGTGGGGTAAGACAGAGAGGACTCCAAGGCATAGTGTCTGCACCACTGCTGGTCCTCAGCAGATTCCTGGCTTTACCTACCAACTGTACAGCTGTAACAAAACACAACATTTAACATTATTATTATACCTAAAATAGAAATATAGTCTTCTGAAAGGCTGAAGGTTGGACAACAGGTTGTTTCCTATGCCCACTGAACATTTTGCAACTGGTAGTGCTTCAAGTCGGACCCACCGTGGCTCTAAAAGTAAACCAAAGACTTGTGCTTGCAAACAAGGCAATTAAGATGACACACACACTAGGGCCAGAATTTCACAAGATTTTGCGAGAATCTATTAGGATTTTTGTCAATTAGTTTTCTTTTTAAAGAAAGACAAGTTTAGGAGAATCTTTACGAGAATGGATTCTCGGATTTTCACCAAAATTCTGGCCCTGCACACCCACGAAGGTTTGACAAAACAGTTTTGTCGATTTTTTGTGTGTTACAATAAAAAAATAATTGTGCCATTGCCATGATTGCACTTGTGAGACCAGTACCACTATGCACCTTTGAGATCACTTTGAACTCCTGTAAATTGCTTTATTTTCACGTGTATAAATTTTCACGGTTTTGCCTTTTTGACATTTCACTGCATTTCACTGTTTGGGATATAAGTCCTTTTCAAACAATGTTGAAATACTATTTCACAGTGTGTTTATTGTCATGGTTTTGTGCCATCCGCAAAATAATCAAAAATAAGAATGCAGCAAAATTAAAGCAATTTACAGTACATGTACATGTACCCTTCCACCCTGTGCTTCCTCTGGGCACAAATGATGCTCATGTTTGCTGTGTTTTTGAGAAAGCACTAAAAAGTTTTTAAATTTCCTTTTCAGTTATCTTCACTGTATGCCTAATTACATTTGTGGCAGCATTCGGAATTATAAGTTTCCCATTGTACAAACAGTTCTTAATGGAAACTGTGTCCTGAGGCTCCAATCTGAGACCACTTCTAGTAATGGTCTCAGCTCCAATGCATAGTAGGTACATGTAACAGTTTTCATTACTACAGGATGTGATACATGCACTGTAACTTCTGGATTATAGGCTGCACCTGAGAATACATTGTAACCATTCTCCATTTGCTGCACAATATCAATTAGATTTAGATGATTCTCTATATAACTCACACATGATCTGTTTTAGTTCCAGCATTTCATCCATCACCAGTTGGTCATCCATAAAAGCCTGGCCCAGAACACCAAAATCATCCGCTGAGCACTCGAGCACAATCCCAAAGGGAGTGCCACTCTTCCATGCTAGGGGCGTGGCATGGTCCACAACCTGCAACATGAACAGGTAAGCCTTGAAACAAAGAAAAACAAGTAATAAAAAAAGCTAACAAGCAAATGGAGTGTTATTTTTCTCAAGAAGACAGATGTGTACATGTATATGTACCACCAACAGGTTATCTAGGCAAACCATAGTTAAAAAAAATGTCACTTTTGACAACATGGAGCAGTTAGGCTATGTGACACAGACAACACTAGGGGTATGACCAAAATTTTATAACCATTTAAATTCTATACTTATGTTATCACATTACCTTTCACAGACCCACAGCTTTTTAAAAACCACCAGTCTGGAGAGGATTTCTTTGGTACATATTATCCACTATCTTTTTGGATATCTTCTGGTAGAGAACGACTTTTCTTGAACAACCACATTCAGGTCTAGTCTCAACATGTTCTCTTAAAACAAGTGCAACTAAAAGTGACTTTTTAACAATTAACAAACCTTAACCCTGTGATCCAGTGGGACTGACATAGATGTATTCAGGAAAGACGTTTCATCCTCTGGTGGTTGCACTTCAAGCAACACAAAGCACTTGTCTGGGTCAGTGCTTTCAGTGACAGCTGCCAAATATTCCTGCTTGTCCAGGTAGGCTGTCCAGTGATGCAGGCTCACCTTCATCTGTGAATGAAAGATATATTGTCAGCTATCATACATTATCCATTTTATACATCTACAGTACAGCCTTCACATCTTGACATGCAATGCCACCATTTTTGGAAATATGGCTGCGAAAAACAAAGCCAAATGCACACCAACACATTGATGGATGGGTCCTACTTAATTTGCACATACAGTAAAACCTTGGGACTGGAAAAAAGTGTCCGGTATAGTGAGGTGTTTGGTATAGGGAGGTTTGACAACATTGAAAGTATATATTTAGGACCAAAAAAAGGTGTTCAGTATAGAGAGGTGTTCGGTATACGGAGGTCTTCAGTTAGAGAGGTTTTACTGTACATGGTTCCTGTGACCCGGAAAATGAGGTCACAGTGACTAAAATGTAATCAAGTTAAGAAGTGGCATGAAGGTACAAACGAGGTCAATTTGAGTTTCAGGTGACCAGGAAGTCTTGAAATATTGTGTTCACAAAACAGACGGCAAATGGACGAAACCATGGAGGGAACCACGGACCAGCAGACAATCTGAAAACATAATGGGTACCCTCTTTGGGTAGATCCATAAAAAGAGAGAATGAGCATTTGTTCTGGGTCAGTGGCATTTGTCTTTTGCTCAGATGCATTTAGTTTTGGGAGTGAAGCAAAAACAAACTGAGATTACCAAGATTTGTCAGAATCCTAATTTGGCTAGGAACACTTTTTCTCCCAGTGGCTGGTTCAGATGTACTGACATGCCTTAGGGCAAGGCTGGCATGTGCTACTCCCATTATGTGAACAGCTGCAGGCTATGAAAGGAATATTGTACTAGGAAAAGGAAGTGCAGTGTAAGGATGCACTGCTGTCCAGATTTAAGGAGATACTACAACAGCCAGCATTTTTCATCTCAGTGTACTTTACGGCACAAATACATGTACCAAATGTGCCAACACACACAATTCCAACTTAAAATCAAAACTCTCTTTCATGGAACCTGAGGTAAACTGGCAGAATGAATGCAGACTGGTAGCACATCACACAGGGACACACTTGGGGCATTGCTCTTTACAGTCAGTTTTTCATGTCTCAGTCGATCCTACAGTTTGCTTCTGATCAAAAGATATAAAAAGAAAAACACATTTTTCTACCAATCCACATTTTGGGCATCACTTTACACAAAAAAAAAAAAAAAAAAAAAAAAAAACAGCTAAGCAAAAATTAGATCCTGGTTTATGAATCACCTTCTAAAAGCATCATGTATGTGACATTGTAACTTATTAAACTTTATCAACTACATCACCATAAATCAGGATATTTGGCAAATACATTTACATGTACAGATATAAAAACAAAAACAAAACATTTAAGCCAAAAATATGCCCTAGTGCATGAATAACAGCACATGTTGTTAAACTTGTAACTTCTTCATGTGGGGAAGTGGGGCCACAAATAAATCAGTTGATCAATTAATTTACAGTACATGCATATATGTACATGGTTATGTACTATCTACCTACATTTGAAGGTTTCTCGTCATATATTTGGAATTTTTTGTGTGTAGAAATAGCTGCCTAAAATATTTTATTTTACACTAGTATATGACTTTATTTAAACTGACTGACAATTTTATTCTCATGCAGTCATGAGCAAGAGCTTCATGGGCCTAACACTCTGCTGACATAATGTGATAATCACCAATAATGAACAGAACCTAGACTTTCATTCTCATATAGAAAAAATCAACGGGCTAACTTAAAGATTCTAAATGTTATCATGCTGATAGTCAGTTGTTGTTTGCGGATGGACAGTCAGATGGAATGAATGGCAGACAGACATGAATGTTCATATAAGCTCTGTGACCTATGATCACTTGAAGTAAAAACTAAAAATAAAAAACGGTATCCTGGATGATAACCCAGTAGTAGCTGCCACCTACCATCTGCTTGTAAAAGTTCATTGATCTGTTCTCTCTGTCAGTGTGGTGGTCATGCTGTGACCAATTGGGAGGTAACCAAATGTTCCTCATTTCCAGTAAACATGTTTTTTTTGTCATCTAGTTTTACTTACTCAGAGAGACATGTACTGGTAACAGGCTCCGAAACATGTTTCGAGTAGTTACCCGCTGAAGACCTTTTAATTTATTTGGGATAATACAGCCTATGACAAAATTTTACAGAGGAATGTGTGCAATGTGGACAATAGTACTTCTATATGTATATAGGTTAGACAGGGACTGGTTAGCTTATGGAGAGTAAAGAGTTCGGACTGTGGAATAGGGTAATGACTACTAGGTAGAGGTTCTGGGCAAAAAGACACAAATACAATTACTATGAATACAACGGTCTTCTTTACAGCATTTAGAGAGACATACAGTTAACTCTTTAGGGCCTGTATTTTTCCATTTTTAATGGAAACGGAATGGAATAATGAACTTTTGTCACCTCTGAAACGGAATTTGTTGTTTTGCCTTAATGTGTTTTACATACAAAGAGAACTACTGAAACTGAATTTGGAAATTTCTGGCTGGTCGAACAGAATTCCTAGTTTTTTTAAACGGAAAAATACAGGCCCTAACTCTTTCTCTCCATAAACCCCAATTATGAAACACAGCCATTTTCAGACAAAACATACACCACTGAAGAATTTCTGCATCAAAACTATATCAAATGTAACCTGATGTACAGTTAAAAACTGCTTCTTTGAAAATGCCTGATTACAAAGGGTAAATACATATCCATAGTGAGGGACAAACTTAACTTTTGATTGCCCTCCTCCTACCCCATAGGATCCTTTTACTATTAAATAATATCTAGTATGTGGCAATTGGTCATATTACAGGGAGTATGTGTACAGTACAGCCCACCCCCTTCCTCAGCCTGGCTTAGGGAGTACATGTACAGTACAGCCCACCCCCTTCCTCAGCCTAGCTTAGGGAGTACACGTACAGTACAGCCCACCCCCTTCCTCAGCCTGGCTTACGGAGTACATGCACAGTACAGCCCACCCCCTTTCTCAGCCTGGCTTACGGAGTACATGTACAGTACAGCCCACCCCCTTTCTCAGCCTGGCTTAGGGAGTACATGAACAGTACAGCCCACCTCCTTTTCTCAGCCTGGCTTCATTCCCATCAATCTGTCAACACTTCTCTCATACCACTGTTCAACTGGAATGTCCAACTTTCTTTTTTTAAAGCACCACTAAAATGTATCATGATAATATTTCAATATTATTATTGTTACAATTACTGCTGTTGTCAGTGTTACTTTTATTATTACTAGGATGCAACAGTTTCACCATTTTAAAATTAGTCATTAAAGAACTAAATCTCATAATCCCCTTCCCCCCACCCCCAAATTGAACTGAAAACAAATGATTTTCTTAGACTAAAACCATAAAACCACCACCCCCACCCCTATTTGGGGGGGGGGGGAGGGAATCCATTTATTTTCTTCTAGTAATCATTAAAATACATGTACAGGCTCATCTACCCTTTTCTCTCCATGCATACTGCATGCACTTTATCAAGAATGATAAAACATGATGCAGTATCTCCAAGGTTGTCACCCTGTCCAAACTGTATATCCCTATCATTGTAAGCATGCATTGCTAGCTAAGGTTGTTGAATTATTAATTGACATCAAGTCAAGTTTGTTCACTTTACCTGTGGACACACAGACACCACTTCCTTGTGGCTGGTTTGATGTATTCTGTTTTCAGCCCAGCCAGCAGGACACTCAAGCAGCAGTGGAGACAACTTGTCATATTTTTTGGACACAGCTCTTTGAATGCTTCTGAATATGATCGTGGTTTGACAACAGTACTTGCGTACAAGTTGCAAGTAATGCATTTTCTTCTTGTAGTCCTGGTACTCCTTGTAAAGAGTCAGCCACACGTAACACAGAGTGATGAGCATTGTATTGATGCAGCTTCTCTTCAACATATATGCATTGTATTGATGCAGCTTCTCTTCAACAAAATATGCAAGTCATCTGTAAAATAATGAAAATGAAACCTATTGTACTATAAACATATTTACAACACAAATCCTGTGTTCACAACATTTCACTATGACAACACACAGAACTATATGTCCTCTTCCAGCTTGAGCCTGCCTCCTTGCTTGGTAGGATGTAGTCTGAACAGTCATGAATATTAATGATCTCTCCATTAAAAGCTGGGAGTGGACACATTTTAAAAGAAGATGCTAAGGTTGGAACTGCCAAAGGCAAGTCATATTGTTGCCACACAGGATTGAATCAAACACTGTTTTCAAATCTATCACGATTGGATGCTACACATATATATATGCGAGATGGCAAAATGTGCCACTGAGTATAGCTATTTTATTGTACATTCCAGTGTACACCAAGGGTTAAGGACTCTAAATACATTCGACTGTTCAAGAAGAAAACTAACTTCAGAGCTTGATAAAGTACTACCTACTGATGCAAAGATCAATCATTGTCCTTGCCTAATTGTTAAATAAACACAGTGATCACGGAATGGTCGGGTTTCATGCTGTTTTCATGTGTTTATTCTATGAAACAAATGATAAAACTGGAAAAATGGTTTCATTTCATTCCTAGCAATATTATCCCAAAAAGTGTACCACATTTTTTGGATATCTTGCTTAGTTTAGGAAACATAGCTTTATAAAGTTGACAAAATCCAACTTTATTGTGTTTTTTCTTTGACAAGGTAGATTTTCCAACTTTGCAGAGCAATATTTCATGAACTAAACAAGATATCAAAAAAATATGGCAAACTTTTTGTATAATATTGTCAGGAACCAAACCAAACAATTTTTACAGTTTTGCCATTTAATTTGGAAGAGAAATAAACATAAATAGCATAAAACCTGGCTTTTTGATTATCACTGTTTGTTATAGAGTTAGGCCGGGACAAGTGTTGATCTTTTCACCAATCTGTAGTTCATGACCATACCAACCCAAAAATATATGCTTTGGCTACCATTGCATCAATAAGTAGTGCCGCCGAGGGCTGTACAGTTGGTATTCTTCAAAAATGGGCCCATGTATTTAGAGTCCTTAAGGCTGGTCTATATCTTTGTACTCATCAAGTGGGTCACATAAGTAGACATGGTGTCACGTGTCCACGGAGGGTATGGCATGCCAAGGCCGAGATGGGAGTGATATAACACATACTAACATCAGTGCAATCCAAAGAAGTTCAGACTTTTATGGGATCAGGTTGGATTTTAGGTGCAACTGTTTCCCATTTTGGCATTCCTTGTTAATAGGCAAGTACCTGGACTTCCAAAACAAAGATATTGTTCTGCTTTCAAGGTGACCAACAGGAAATGAGTGGAAAAAAATTCCAATATTTGCCCAAATCTTTTGCAAACGTTCTAAATACTGAAAAATGCACATGCTGCAGCTGTTGCATGCCTGCCTCCAAAAAGACAACAGCAGTCATAAAATCTGTTAAGGGATGGTTCAACAATATATCATATGTGAATTAGTACTTAGAATACTAAGTTTCATGTCCCCCCCTCCCTCCCCCCTAATTAGTACTTTAAAAATTATAATTTTCATTAAAAAAAAAAGCAAAAATTGCACAAAACAGGCCAAAACTTGACCATCATTTTGGATATTCTGTGAAGGTGTACAGATCCATTTAACCACCTCCCCCTTGGTAAGTACTAATACAAAAATGATAAAAATGTTGAACCATCCCTAAGTGGTCTGGGAAACCAGCTTATATATTATTTGTGTGAAATCTTGTATATGTAGACGTTCAGGTAAAATGTGTCACAGCAGTATACACTGATGTGTATCTGCTTCTATTGATATTTCTCTTCAGTCTTGAAGTTTGGAAGTCTTGTTTTCCCTTCTATTGGTTCTAATTCTGTTTTTCTGTTTATGTATAAGTCGCAGATGTATTTCACTTCCTTGATACTAAATCTAGAACTGCACATGCAGCTCTGTTGGAAAGTGTTATGTTTTCAGTACAACATAAAAGAACAATGTTGGGGAGTTGGCATTTATTTCACACACAAAAAAAAAACAATTTCTTCATGAGTCACTGATTAACATATAGGTGTAAATACACAGAAGTTAACATTTGGATATTTCTCAAGAAGGGAACAGTATAGCTCCCTTTGTGCACAAGTTTTTACGCTGACCTCATTAAGTCTGTTTATTATGTTTCCCCATATTTTATGGATGAAGGTCTTAAAGTCTGATGTAGGCTTGACACTAAATCTAGAACGGTAGCTCTGTTGGAAAGTGTTATGTTTTTGGTTGAACATAAAAGAATAGCAATCTTTTAATCGGCAATGCTGATTAAACTTTTTATTTTAAGGTCTTTCTTTTCTGGGGTCTTTTCCGAGGTCCTTTGTTAGGTCTTCCAAAACATTGATGGATAAAAGATCAAAAGTCAATCAAGGTTGTCAAACATCATAACAGAGTTGGTGTTGTCATTTTCCTGGATTACATATACAGTGAAACCTCATTATAACAACACTCAGATATCCGACATATTCAATATAATGACACAAATTTTCATGGGAAAAGGTTCATTTTCTTTGTTATTTGACTCATTTGTCTGACATATTCAGTTATCCGACGCACTTCTTCGGGAACAGATGGTGTCATTATAATGAGTTTCCACTGTATATGCAAATAGGGGTGGTGCTGCTGTCCAGATTTAATTACTTTTGGCATGTTGCTGTGCTGAAGAGAAGCAGAACATTGAATTTTTTCTTGCAAGACAGCCTGAAATCATGCCAGGATAGTAATACAGGAAGCAAGGTATCCCCCCAAATAAACAGCCCTGTGGAGAAATGAGGGACAAGCCACTAATCTAAGTTTTGCTCATGCTCACTAATGGAAGTGTATGGTCTTCAAAGCAGACTCAGAGCTATTAGTGTTATGGTTGCTGGTTACTTAAGTGATTTTGGTGATGGTGAAAGGAACCAGCTCTGTCTGATTTCTTAATCTGGAAAACACTTTGGGGGGGGGGGGGGGGGGGGGGAGAGAACACACTGCACATTGAGTAAAACCAAGGAGGGCTCTATCCTCCTCAGTTAAAACCTTAAATCAAGCTGCGAGAAAAGATCTGCAGGTACAGGAACAAGCTGGCCATTTCTACCGTAATTATATCATAGCCATGTTGCAGACACTCGCCACTCTACATGTGTGTATGCATATTGTATGTAAATTTTGTGTTATTACCACCAGTTTTTGTCTCATGGAATATACAACACCAAGTGAAAACTTCTGTCTATTTGCATCTTCTAGGTAGCATAATCTATGCCACAGCACAAGGAGTTGGCATACCATAGCTTATGAGATGTTGACTGCCTGATTGAATAAAATTTGGAAAGTAAAAGGCAGCTGGATGTATGCTAGTGAAAGCAAACACCACTGATACTTTACCAATCAAAATTCATCCTAGAATCCCTCAGGACAGTATAGTCAGTGTTTTAGACCTTCTCCTGTTTTTTGTGTTACACGGATGCATGACTTCAAAGAGCTTGTAAAATCCATCTCCAGTGGTATGTGTGGTATGCAACCACTGCCGTGAGCAGCTGCATTGCTTTTTGTGGTCACTAGGCTCGGACATAGGGGTTATTTTCTTTGTAAAATTCACCTCTGGTGACAGGTCACCTGCTGTTTGTGGCCACTTTCTTGGCAGAAGAGGTGGCCACATACAGCAGGTACCAATGTATATCAGTATGTGCAAACAACATTGCCTTGGTCACCCACCCACACACATACAGAACTCTGGAATTCCTACCAAAAGAGAAAAGAACCTGAGCTGAATTACTGTTCTTTGAACATGTTGAATACCTTTGTGCCCCCATAAGTATGTATACATGTTGCTTTAAAAATTTGTATCATGTCTATATACAGGACTGCGGAGTCAAGTGCGACTCCTACTTTGTCAAATACAAATATCACTTGCTTAATTTCTAACCCCTACTCTGAGTCTGTCAGCAGCTTCCCCTTGGCTCGACTGACTTTGAGCATAATGCCCAAATACAAAATTTATCCTTTCATTGAAAGAAAAAGATAAGGATACCAGTCAACATTTAGGAACCTGGTTAACTCCCTACTCCCTCAAAGTATCAAATGGTCATATATGATACTTTCTCATGTTCTGTGCTTCAAAAGCAAACAATTGACAGATATAAAATATTCCTTTAAACTTGGAACCTTGGAACACAAAAATATGGCACTCTAGAGTTGATCATTTTAACCAGAATTGTTACTTTATCCCCAGGTTGAAAATTGTAGCAGATTTGCTACTCCCTACTTTATATTAGATTGAAACTCCTCAGTATTTTCGCTATTTTAAAAAGTATCAAATTTGAGGCAAAGTATCAAGTGTAACTATACATGTGCTAAACTAAAACATGGGTGAAGGGAAAGATGATGGAAAAGGGAATGTTCCTGTTGTAGGAAACTAATGTTTGTAAAGTATTAATTTGGGGGATTTGATACTTCTAGCTAGGGGGCAGCATCAGCAAAGATGTTAGTGTTTGCTATGATAAAAGCTCATCCACTGCTGCAGGTTAAATGCCTGAAAAACTGCTTTAGTTGGAATAAAATGTTACGTTCTTTCGCACATTTATAATGTGTATGAATGAGTTCCTTATTACAATTCAGTTTTGAAGAACCATAGGATAAAAAAAAAATGATCACATGGTTTTCTTTGCTTATTGATTTTTGCCAACCTTGTATGATATCGTACTTGTTCATAAAATCATTAAATACTGAGAATCACATGATAATCTACATTTATTTTATTTGAACACTTTTGACTGTCTTTTCTTTCATTCCTTTTAGCACTAAAGCATCATTGTTGTTTCCATTAATTTGCTCCAGCCAATGAGTTTTGTATTGGTGTTCCAAATGTTGTCTCAATCTCATTATCACAATATTGGGCGCTGTACCATCTAAATTTGACCAAATGTCATGAAGCCCAGCATATATTAGAATTTCTTTGACATATTTCAACCAGCAGTAGTTATCATCTCTACATAAGTTGTAGTTTTCCATGAGACATCTATACTTTAATGTATCTTGTCCACTATCTTGGAGATATAACCAATATTTCACTGCTCCACACAATAATTCAATTAAGATAGGAAAGCTACCAAGTTCAGCTTTAACTGCTGCATTTGAGGCCTTTCTGTGGACACCCAGTACAAATTTGCAGAATTTGTTGTGTAGCCCTTCTGGAACAGCCTTATCACATAAATGATTGAAATGATTAAGATTCAGACCTTTCAGTAGAAATACACTCCAGACTTCGCTACCTGTGTCACACAGGACCGCGACAGACAAGCGGAGAGCCACATTAATGCTATTACTGAAAGTTTCAGGGCACCAGCCACCACACTATTTTTTGTTGACAATGACCCTTTGACGAAAACTTGACTGTCTTACATTCTGTTTCCAAATTCCAGGGCCCAGGGTTGGTTTTGGTTGGTTAGTAAAGCCTAAAGGTCGATGCGGTCAGATTCCTCTGAGACAGAGGCTGTAGTGTTTCCAATGCGTTACATTATAACTTACAATATTGCTGATGAAAAGGCAAAGCGACCCAGTTCGTGTATCTCATACAAACATCATGACACTTCGAATTTTGGTCTGCCGCATGTCTGATGTTTTACTCCCACGTGTTGATACTCGTCTCTGCCGCTCCTGTCAAAACATGGACCATGTTTCACCGAAGCACAACCATGTATTTATAATGTTGCATTCGAGTTTGTAAACAATTCTGAATTTGAATGAAAAGTAAGAGTACTGAATGATGTTTGAGATCAATATGACATGCAGACAAATATTAAAGAAACATATGTGTAATCAAAAGCACCGACAAATTGGACTAATGCCACTTGTTACGCTAACGCGCATGAATCGCCTGTAAGTGAAGAGTCAACCTGAAATGAGGCTGATAGCCAAATTTATTATATTATCGCTCACGTTAACTGGGGCCCTTTGGAGAGTGGTTGAGGGTGACAGCAGGCATAAATGTTACTGATGTTTGTTATTCAGTGGCACTGCCAGCGCAAAAATAACATGTACTGTGCCATGGAATGCACCTGATATATGTTTTATAGGGAGTGAGTATGTACTTTTTTTATGTTGTGATAACTGACTGACTGATCCCCTAGTAAAATTTTTACGTATCACTGTTTTTACTAAAAACAGTGATACGGGATAATGGCTTCAGCTTTCCGGTCGAACAGTGCAGCCCCAGCTGCAGGCTGTTATGGGCGGGTCTGCGACAGTCGACCGAAAGTCATTTTACGCGTGATATGCCATACTTTTTATCGAATAGAAAAAGGCCCGAACAAGTAATTTGTCGAATAGTAAATAGGCTAAATATAGCAATCTTTCATTGCATGCACTCACCACCTGGTGAGTATGACAAGAATTAATTGATTTCAAGTGTAAATACAATTACAAATTGACTATTGAGCAAATCCTTGGCATGAACGTGTAAAAGGGAGGACTGAGTTTTCTCCCACTTCTAAGAGATGATCAGGGTTTCCTTTGTTTACTGAACTAATCAACAGCTTGCTTTACTAATCCCTTGAGCCAATGATCCTTGAGGTGTGAAGTAACTGTAGACACAGCAGGATTTGCCAGTAAGCTGTGTTCTGTGGCCAGGCCCAGGATCAACAGTTTACATGTTGTTGATGGTCATGGGGAAAATGGCATTTTCTTTTTTCTTTTTCTTTTTTTTTTTTTTTTTTTTTTGACAGAAAAAAAATAGTCAAACTCCCAATTATTGATTTATCTTGTTTATATTGACTCTTTGAGCTAAAGTTGATGAGCAACACAAAGGCTGTCTCTGCTCAGCAAATGCCACGTGTTGTTGGAAAAGTCTATTCAAAATCGTTATACCTGTACAGGCTTGAGACTGAGTGGATTGCTTGAAAAACAATACAATGTATATCAAAGTTATACTTACCATTTTTTTTATCAGTGTGCAAAGATTTATGGGGTCAAATAAATTTTAAATGAAAATACATCTGAAAGGACAATGATACATAAATGTAGATTGAGTTGAAATCACAATAGATTCACACATTCTTCAATTACATATAACTCTTCTTCAAAACTAAATGACTTATAACTGATAGAATAATGCACAGTTTTGTACCTCTGGAGATTAGAGTGTATCTCTCAATTAATATGCTTGCTCCCAAAGCAGACCCAACCTCCATGTTATGTTAACTCTACAAGTGTAGCAGAGATAACAGGAAATCTGGCCTGTATTAGAGGCAATTGATATGCCCACAGCCACAGTCTGGGTCTTGCCAGAGAGGTGGTAACTCTGATGGGTTGAAAGACCTAGTAACCTGCACAGGTCTGGCCCAAAGCACAAAGGGAATTAGGGTGTGAACACTGGTGAACAGCTATATTTTTCAATACAGGGTGGTTCTCTGATTATATTTCCATGTCCAACATTTCATCAAATTACCTGCCATACACATGGATATGTAGGCTTCAAACTGCTGAAAGACATGGCTGCAACCATGAAAATAAACAACCAAAGATCAATTCAGAGTATGTAAAGAAAAAAAAAAAGGAAAACTAACCTTGAATACATGTAATACTACTCAACTCTTCCAGATAACACGGGAATGAATATGTGTATATAAGATTAAATCTATTTTGTAAAAAAGAATTCCCCAGTTTGGTACAGTCTCCACAAAATATCAATTTGATTCACATCCTATATCACCGCGGCCAGAGTTCTGTCCTGGAAGGAAATTCCTTCCACCAACCATGAAGTTACTCATGTATTGTTAGATCATGTGCAGAGCTATATGTACACTAGTATAGAAAAATGTGCCAACATATATTCTTATTAATCATTGCATTGTTTTAAAAATTATTTAAAAATGAGTAAAGAATAATAATGTGTGATGGACATTGAGTTAAGCTACACACCCAGCAAATTTGAAGAGAATACAGCATGTGGTTTGGGATAAAGCATATACAGTTACAAACACGCTAAACTTTTTTGTTTGTTTCTTTTTTTTTTTTTCTTAAAAGTTCAAAATCATGCATCATCTGCTGAAGAAATTCAGGTCTAGTGGTACCCAAAAGTGTACAACTGTAATTTCAAAGCTTTAAAGGAGTATGATTTTTAAGGATATCCTTTTTTTTTTTTTTTAAAGAAAGAAAGAAAAAATCATTCACAAAACATTATTAAAGAGAATGACTGAAGCATACATATGGACCAGAACTGACAGAGACCCACCCAAGTTACATTTCCACCAAGTTCGAAGTTCAACAGTTTTGGTCTGGACAAAACAGCACATGTATGTGTAACTGCCTTTTCTTTTATCTAAATGTAATCTAATTATGGGATGCAGTTACTTGAAATAAGCAGATAAATAAATTCCCTGGTTCAATTTTCCCCTTTAGATTACACTACATATAGGACTGCCTGCAGTAACCCAAGTACATCTACACTAGCTAAAAACATACAACTGATACAGACAAATTTACATTAAACACTTTTATTAGACAGCACAAACGATACAGATGGAAATCGATATCACATCGAGTGATCATCAACTTCTGTACATTAAACACACTTATGGATACCCCAAGTATCCATACACATCTTACAGATACAGAGCTCTTCTTCAACAATAGGCCAGGGTTATCTTGCCACTTTCAACCCAGACGCTGCCTCCGTCTGGCACAGAACTGTTGCCTACCACAAAGTAGTTTGAGACTTCTCTCAGAAATCAACAGCCACCGCTTGCTTTGCTATTTCCTTCAACAACCTGAATGCGTTCTCAACTCCCTTAACCTCGTTCACATTTATATACATGTGTACACAAACTTGATACAAATTTATTAATGTTGATATCATCATGTGAATATTACTTTGCACTAATATGTAGACCTAACAGATTTGAAAGGCTGTGCAATGAAAATGTTACATTTATAATTTTTTTCATTTATATACAATTTTTTCAAAAATATGATTCAAAATAATGTTAATAATTTAATGCAGCTGGCTCATATATTAATAAACATAAATCAACACAGCATTATCTGCCTTTGCTTTCTTCATTTTTATATCTCATGCATTTTCTAGAACAGGTCTTAAATTAATGATTTGTAACAGTCAATTCAAGGATTTCTAGAATTATAGTTTTGTTGCTGTTTTCATATTAATCTATAGGTTTTACTGGAAGAGCCCTCTACGATGTTAAATTGGTCAAAATATTCATCAAAATGGACAAAGTGTACTTGCATGAGACTATACAAATGTTTACAAGAATAGCAGTTCCACAGTTCTGCTTAAATCAATTAACATACATTTACTGGAACAGCCCATGTATAGTTTTGTAAGCATGAAAGTTTACATTGTAAGCCAGCAAAGGTAAAGGCACTAACACATCTAAGGCCTACTGAAGGCTATTGACAGTATTACTACACAAGGTATCCTTCAAAAGTTTTTGTTTTTTTTTCAAAACTAAGCATAGACTATGTACATGTTTGACATAAATATAAACATGGAAGATCTATACATCTATATTATTTACATCATCTGCAAATTACTTTTGTAATCAGCGAGTTGATTAATTTACAAGTCCATGGACTAGCCACGTTCATTCACATTCACAACACCACCAAAAATATAGACTTCCATTTTTTGTGTGGTCAAAACTACCAATTTAATATTTTTGCAGAACAGCCCTGCACACAACTATAGTGTGCTGTAAGAGTTAACTCCTTAACTTCCAGAATAATATCTTGAAAAGCCTTAAAACAGTCACCCGGTATTTTCATAGTGAAATCTTTTGATCCAAAGCATGACAACTTGATCATAATTTGATTTGAATGACTTGTTGCCCGTAGCTAATTTGCAACATTTATATCACAAACCTAAAAGAGCCATGGTTCATTGCTAAACATCCGGAATGATATGTTAAACAGAGTCACACGTGTGTTGAATTGTTTACAAATATACAGAAATGAAAATGGTAGAAGCTTCTCATGATACTGGCTGTGGTGTTGTCGTAAGTGAGAATTAAGTAAGTAATGTCATCATTTGATAGTTAAAACACCACTAAATATGCAATGTATATGATTACAATCCCATATTCAATAGACAAATTACTTTCTCATGCACTGAGGAATCGATCATCCCCTACCTGGAAGCGATGTATTTGTTTGCCTGCACAGCAGACATTTCCATTAAAAAAATAGATCTTCCTGTTAAATCACACAGAAAAGTACTATAATTTGTTGCAACCACATCCTAATTTGTTCCATATCCTTTACCTACCTACAACAAAGTAGTTTGAGACTTCTCACAGAAATCAGCAGCCACCGCTTGCCTTGCTATTTCTTTCAACAACCTAAGTGCGTCCTCAACAGCCTTAACCTTGTGAGGCTGTAACGTAACGGGGTGACGTACAACGTTAGTGTAATCTTTTTTTAGGAGTAAGGACTGATTAAATGATTTTATTCCAAAATTCTCCTTTAATTTCAAAGCAATGAATAATTTTACAACTAACTACAATTTGGATGCTAAAATAATGACTTGGATATCAAAAGTTTTGAAGAGAAACCATACATATGCCCTCTATGAGCAGTTTGCAGAACTAGCTGAATAAACAAAAGGTTAGTTCAAGGTTTTGCCACCATATGGTGCTGGCATCACCATTAGCTTTACATGAGAAACCAACATAGATCAGAAGATGTAGTATCAATTATGAAAGTCAAATTAGCAACAAGAGAGGCCAAAGGACATGATAGTTACACATGCATACGCACAATAATCAATTTAGTATGCTTACATGTACTTGTACATGTACCAATGTGGTTTTGGAGAGGCTCTTAAAATTACAAAAACACCCAAAAACATGCAATGCCATCTGTTGAACAAAGTGAGGTTTAGTGGTGTCCAGAAGGCTCTGGTGTGATTTCAAAGCAATTGGCTGAGTGGTTTTGGGGAAGACATTTTATTTTAGTGATTTTGGCAAACATGAATAAAAAATTATACCTATATGCCCCCCCCCCCCCCCATCACTGAACCATAATGTGTTGAGGGTACTTGGTACAGACCTACCCAAGGTATATCGGCACTATGTTTGAAGAGAATGGGACAAAAGTTTTTTGGGAAAAAGACATAATGGAAATGTGAATGGACATTGGTCAGGACCATAGGACCATCAACCCCACGAAAGTATGATTCAACCCCACGAAAGTATGATCAACCCCACGAAAGTATGATTGGCCCAAGAATACTGCTGATTCCGAAATAATCCTTTCTTTCTGTTTCTTGTCCTTAGTCCCAATGAACGTGATTCTACTAGGTTTCACGTGTCTACAACACCTACTGTCAGTCTTGCAAATTTTTTTTCAGTCCTGCATTGATGTGCATCCAAACCCCGGACAAAACGACCCCTCTGCAAAAAATTATTTAAAACTATGCCACTCAAACGCCCGTAGTATTAAGAGTTCGGGCAAACTTGATGAACTTCAATTATTAGCGCAAGTCGAAAATTTTGATGTTATCACTTTATCAGAAGCTTGGCTTGATGCGAATTTTCCTGATCAACTCCTCCATATTGACAATTTTCAACCCCCTTTTAGAAGAGACCGTCCTACAGGACGAGGAGGAGGAGTCCTTACATATGTTTCTGCTTCGTTACCTTGTCGAAGGCGCACCGATCTAGAGGATCTGAACTCAGAGTGCATCTGGATTGAGATTACAACAAAACGTGGGGTTCTACTGATTGGAAATTATTATCGACCCCCCGGCCAGCCTGCTCAAATACGGGATGCCTTTCTCGAAGCTTTGAATACATCAATTTCTATAGCGCTTGAAAGTAACCCACACTCTCTCCTAATTACTGGCGATTTTAACGATAGATGCTCAGACTGGAATTCACCACATCAGGATAGTGACCTTGGCTTAGCGCTTTTCAACCTGCTTCTTCAACACAACCTCTATCAGCTTATACAGGAACCTACAAGAACCACCGAATACTCAGAAAACCTGCTTGATCTTATTATCACTGACTCTCCTGGCCTGGTACTCAACAGTGGTGTCCTCACTCCTCTGTCAAATTCTGACCATGCGATCGTTTTCTGCTCTCTCTCACTATCACACTTTAAAGACCGCCCGTTCAAACGTCATGTTTGGGATTACAATAAAGCCAATTTCACTGAACTTAATTCTACTCTCTTAACAGCACCTTGGAACACAGCCCATGAAGTCTATGATAACCTTGACGACATTGTTTCATACTGGTCAGAATTGCTTCTCTCCACTGCCAAGGAATTTATACCCTTTAGAGAAGTCACCATAAGACCTTCAGACAAGCCTTGGATTACTACCGAGATAAAAAAGCTTATTCGTTTCCGCAATCGGGCATGGAAGCGTTTTAAGAATATAGCTAACCTGCCACGACCCTATACACTCGAGGTTTCCATGAAGGTCGAGAAGTTTTACCAGTTTTACAAGAAGTCACGTAACCATGTCCTTAACAAAATTCGAAAATCGACACGTTCTTACTTTAATAAATTACGTTCTAAACTGGACGATAACGAAATAAATCCAAAACAATGGTGGAGCTTATCTAAGTCTGTCTTGGGATCTAAAATCCACCAGGGGATTCCACCAATAATTGAAAACGACCAAATTATATCCTGCAATGCAAAAAAATGTGATATTTTTAATAACTATTTTGCAAGTCAGTGCACAAATTCTTCTGACATTGACTCCCCACCATTGCCTGAATTTAGTCACCGCACCGAGTCTAGACTAACTGAAATCACTTTTTGTGAGCAGGACGTTTTGAAAGTATTATTGTCTCTAAGACTTACTTCTGCAACCGGGCCTGACAATATTGGCAACATCCTTCTAAAAAATACTGCTCACTCCATCTGTAATCCTCTCACAAAAATATTTAAACTTTCTCTTAACCAAGCTTACTTTCCCTTGTCCTGGAAACGTTCAAATATTTGTCCTGTCTTCAAAAAATCTAACAGACAAATAAAAAGTAACTATAGGCCAATATCCTTACTCTGTAACGTTTCTAAAGTCTTTGAACGCATAATGTTTAATGCCCTCTATGAATATTTAACTGCAAACGATCTCCTCACACACAAAAATTCAGGTTTCAAGGCAGGCGACTCAACAATCAATCAACTTGTCTACCTACTTCATATTATATATAACGGTCTAGAGTTATCAAAAGAGGCCAGAATGGTATTTCTTGACGTCTCTAAGGCTTTCGACAAGGTATGGCACCCTGGACTCCTCTTCAAACTCAAGCAGCTTGGCATATCGGATCATCTTGTTACCTGGGTTGAAAGTTATCTATCTAATCGCCTCCAAAGAGTTACTATTCATGGTCAATCTTCTGCCTGGCTTCCTATCCAGGCTGGAGTGCCTCAGGGATCTATCCTTGGGCCCCTCCTTTTCTTGGTTTATGTAAATGACCTAGTGGACAATCTCACGTGCGAAGTGAGATTGTTCGCTGATGATACTAGCATACTCGAAATTGTCAATAACCCTGTTCAATCCTCACGCCACCTGAACACCAATCTGTCTCTAATACATTACTGGGGCAGGCTATGGCGAGTGTTATTCAATGCCACCAAATCACTATCTGTTATATTTTCTGTGAAATGAGTGAAACCTCATCATCTGCCAGTTTTCTTGCGTGGGTCTCCGATTCCTGAGGCAGACATTCATACACATCTGGGAATCACTTTGAGTGGTGACTTATCTTGGCAAGCCCATATCACACGGATTACCAATAAAGCTGGTCAAAGAATTTCCTTACTGCGTAGGTTCAAGTATAAACTGTCACGCAAATCCCTGGTCAAACTATATTGTTCTATGATCCGTCCAATCCTTGAGTACGGCTGTGTTTTATTCGACAACTGTGGTAAAGTCCTGTCTGATCGATTGGAATCGATTCAGTATAATGCCGCTAAAATTTGTACAGGTGCCTTGAAACACACATCACATGTTAATTTACTTCGTGAACTTGGCTGGTCAACTCTTGCAGACAGACGTAAATACTTTAAGCTTGTCCTCTTTTACAAAATGTACCACAAACTGACTCCTTCTTATCTATCTAATCTAGTACCCCCTCCTCCTGCTGGTCGTGCTCTCCGACATTCAATGTCGGTGCGCCCCATTAGATGTAGAACATCGCGTCTGTCTAACTCTTTCCTCCCAGATGCTGTCAAACAGTGGAATAACCTGCCTTCCAACATCAGAGATTCGCTTTCTCTACATATATTCAAATCGAAACTTAAAGCTACTCTTTTAGCCACAGACACTGTTCCCGAGTTCTATCTCCATGGTGACAGATTTGCTAATATTTGCCACACGCAATTACGCCTAGGATTCTCTAGACTAAACTCCCACCTTCACAAAATTAACATCATTCCTGACCCATCCTGTGCCTGTTCTTATCCCACTGAAGACTCCAAGCATTTTCTACTCTTCTGTCCCTATTACATCGTTCCGAGAAACAGATTACTGAATACTGTTATTCCTTTGATTGCTCCGGGGGTTAGCCCGCATCGTATAATTCATATTGGTAGTGATAGGTTAGTTGAAATATTTCTCCGTGGCAGTAACGAGCTTTCGAGCTGCCTGAATATCCAGATCTGTGATGCTCTCCATCAGTACATTATTGATACCAGGCGCTTTAACGACTAAATGTTTCCGTTACTGTTACTGTAGTATTCATCGGTTGGACTATGCAAATTTATTTGTATCATACCTTTTTTCTTTAATGGGTAAATAGTGAACTCAATTCATATTGGTTTAACTTGTATCTTAAATGTAATCAAACTTTGATATTCGCACAGAGTTTACATAGATATAATTCATTGGTAACATTTGTTCTGTCATGTGTGTCTTGTATATACTTACTGTGTGTCTCCATGTTCTGGAGAACCCATGTATTAGTCATTTCGATGTACTATAGGGCTATCCAGACTAAATAAATACGTTTAAACTAAACATAGCTGACTAACAAGCAGCTGAGATAACAAAATGCTTTCCTGTCATCCAAGCATAAAGTTTCACCTTGCCTTATGTTTGCCAACATGCAATCCCTTTTATTGCATACCTGTATCTTTTATATCAACCACTGCATCAACAGAAGTTGTACATTATGTCTTCAAAGTATTACTATGAATAGGATCATTAAAAATCAAACATTTTGCTTTTAACAGTTAATGAAATTCAGAATTGGTTGTAGCATATGACATGACATTCATATTCAACTTACCTGTGGCACTACTTTGGCAATATCATTAAGCAAGTAAGTTCCAGTATGTACAGGGAGATCGCTGTATAAAACACGGTAGAATATGTTCATCTTGCCAAACTAGCAACATGGATAAAGTTTTCTGTATAAAAAGTCATAGTCATGTTCAGTAAACACACAATGAACCATAAGGAACCATCATACATGTATATATGTTGGCAATTAGTAGTATTTATTCCCACAAATATTTGACAGTGTTGCTTTTCCATCAGT